>JACEEZ010004670.1:29094-44094 GCA_016584305.1 Chionoecetes opilio | reverse complement strand
AGGTCGAGGTATCTAATAGGTGTGTGTAGTCAACCACCTGCCACACATTATGACAGCGGCACGATGATGCGATGTGCCAACGACCCATGAGGAGAGGAGAGAGAGAGGAGAGAGAGAGGAGAGAGAGGAGAGAGAGAGGAGAGAGAGAGAGAGAGAGAGAGAAGAGAGAGAGAGAGAGAGAGAGAGAGAGAGAGAGAGAGAGAGAGAGAGAGAGAGAGAGAGAGAGAGAGAGAGAGAGAGAGAGAGGAGAGAGAGAGAGAGAGAGAGAGAGAGAGAGAGAGAGAGAGAGAGAGAGAGAGAGAGAGAGAGAGAGAGAGGAGAGAGAGAGAGAGGAGAGAGAGAGAGAGAGAGAGGAGAGAGAGAGAGAGAGAGAGAGAGAGAGAGAGAGAGAGAGAGAGAGAGAGAGAGAGTGTGTGTGTGTGTGTGTGTTTTATGTGTGTTTAAAATGGGTTGTAACCTTTGGCATCAGAGAATACATTCAAATATTTTACTGTGTATTTTGTGTAATGGATGTATACAAGAATTGATATTTTCTAAGTTATATGTTACTATAATCAGAATCGATATACACGATAGTATCCAGATTTTCTTTGCAGTCAGTCTCAATTTAAACAAATTGTACACTATTATACTATTTTCTTGTGTAAAACATAAACACATGTTTCTTCATTATTACGTCTGTAGGTAATCAAATTTTATATTTGTATATCATATTCGGGCATCATATACACTTACGTATACAGTCAATATGTTGATATTATTCTTAGTTTAATTTTCTTCCGAAAATAATAAACACAGGCTTCTTAATTTTTTCCTTTAAGTATTAGAGCAAGTATATATTTCTCTATTGCAGTAGGATCGACCAAATCACGTCTACATTACCAAAAATCTGTCATAAAATTGATAGTTTTGACGTACGTAGAACACGCGCTGGGGTTGCAGCAGTGCCCGGCGAGCTAACAATGATTTGTGTCAGATATTGAGGTGGTGGGCGGATGCTATTCCCGCATACTGAAATTACAACGCTTGATTATTGTTATTATTAATATTTCTACTATCATCATTATCGTTTCCTTCCCACTGCCCACTTCCTTTCCTCATCTCTCCGTCATATCACCTCCCTTCTATTGCCCTGTAGACGCCTCCTTTCTTCATAACTAACATGGCCTTCCCTATAGTCATATATTGTATCTATATTTTCCTTCACCTTTCAGACCTCTCCTTCCCTAAATGTTACTTCTTCACATCCCTCCGCACCCTAACTCCCCTTTTTCCCCTCGTCCTTTTTGCATCAGTCTTCTCATCTCTTTATTTCCCATCCAAATACCACCCTTCTAAAACCTCAAACATTACCTATATATGCATGGGTCATATTTGAAGGTATAAACCTTCAAAGATAACCAAAGAAGAGCAGTTTAATCATTAATAGCTTGTATTTGTTCACCGTAAAGTTTAACCATAGATAGTTCAGGCCCGGAAACCCTCGTCGCGTGTTTTCCTGTACCATACAAACTCACGGAATCAGATATGATAGTGTCGGCAATGCTTGACGTATGTTTATACGATACATTAAAATGTTGATTTTTACGTGATCATGTAAAATGAAAGAACAACTTTGATGAGTCCTTGCAGGTTGAATTGTTATTTAAAATTACTGGATATCTATATTTTTTGTAAACCGTTGCGATTAATGGTTGTTGTGATTATGATGTTTGAATTATAATATTATACAGTACATGTTTGACGAAAGTGTGTTCGAAGTAGAAGTGTTTGACGTTGATTAGAGCAAGGTCAACTTTCATATGTCTTTTGTGCTGCATACTAAATACACGAACGTTATCATTACTATTATCTTTATATCTCTCTCTCTTTTTTTTTATTCAAACAGGTTATATGTATACAAGTGGATTACAAATAATTACATTAATGCAGTAAAGTGTACATTTACAGATAAATATATCTTATGTCCCAAGGACATCTTTTTAAAGCTATGCCTTATGTTATAATATTTACACACTAAGTACAACTGAATGGGCTTTCAATTATTGTCTGTCAAAGATACTCTTCCCTTGCGCTAGACACAGTTGACATGTACACCCCAAGGCCGTGTCTATACAGGGCTGCCGAGTGGGTGGGAACTGAGTTGATTCCTGACGTCAGAGCGAGTACCCCCTCCCACTGACGTTCCCCCTACTCTTGCTCTCCTGCCCTCTGTCCTGCCACGGCCTTCTTATACAGGCCTGAGCGACGTGACGTCACAGCCTCGTGACGTCATCAGCCTTGGTCATCTCACCCGCTCCGTCCTCTCCCTCGGTCTGTCTGTCCCACGTATATTATACAGTAATTTATAAATGCTATTTATAAATGTTATCTTCGTAAATGTTTGTTCTATAATATTATCAAATAAAAAACAGTAAAACACGCTAAAGAAATGCCATTACGAGACTCTGAAGATATATGCATGAACATTCACTTCAACTCTTCGCCATTTAAAACTTTGCGAGTCAACATTTACCATGAAACATATCAATAGAAGCGCAATTGTATTAGCTTTCCATTGATATATTTCGTTAGCTGATAAATGAATTAGAACCATGCATAAATTAGCGTTAGATAAATAAATAAAATCATCAATTGGGTAATTTTCCCGATTGATGATGTTATTTATTTAGTTAACGCTAATTTATGCATGGTACTAATTCATTTATCAGAAAACGAAATATATAAGTGAATAAATAACATCATTACATACATTACCGTTAACTAAATAAATAACATCATCAATTGGGTAGTTTTCTCGATTGATGATGTTATTTATTCACTTATATATATAGTTTTCTGATAAATTAATTAGCACCATGCATAAATTAGCGATAACTAAATAAATAAAATCATCAATCGGGAAAAATTTAACCGCCCGAATTTGTCAGTGAAAAAACCTCGGGAGCGCGAGGACTCGAACCGCCTACCCACAGAATGGGAGACCGTCACGTTATCAACCTGACCATCGCGCGGTGTGTGTGTGTGTGTGTGTGTGTGTGTGTGTGTGTGTGTGTGTGTGTGTGTGTGTGTGTGTGTGTGTGTGTGTTACCACACTAGGTATCTATCAATGAGGGGGTACCTGGGGTGACATTAGGCATGTGGAGCTAAGGGACATTCTGATGCCATATAGAAGGGTATCAGGGCATATTCTAAGCTCCGATCAGTGGTTGGTATCAGAACAGTTGGTATACAGAAAACAGCAGTCATGGCCAGTGGGGGGCACCGGATTATCATTGGGGGACCACATAATCTCCCCCCCCCCTGTAGCTAAGCCACTGTAGATTGCTCGTCCAGGGTCTACAGTTGTCGTTGCTGGAGATGATCCGGCGACCATCTTACTGGGCTGACTTGAACCAAAATCAACAACTTCACACGCCTCACTTTTACCCGATTTCCTGATAATACCATTTGATATTAAGAATACCTGAGGTCAGTCTTTCCATCGTCTTTCTGAGGGAATTCTGCGCAAGGAAATCGGTCCCCTCCTCCTTCTCCTGTTAATTGTCTCATGTCTCACGCCATCTCACCAGCACCACCACTGCTGTCACTATAACACATCCTCCTCCTTTTCCCCCTTCCCACCACCACACACCCCTCCCTCCCACGGTATCAACACGTCCCTCCCCCCCTCCACACGGCATCAAACACGGAACCAAGAAAGCTAGAGAACGTGTCTCTAGCTTTCTTTTCATTTTATTCTTTATCTATGTTGATTTCATGTCTGGCTCAATATGAACAGGTATGAAACATATTAATTCAGGTCAGTTATGCAGCAAATGAATAGGCCAGAAGACTGGTTAACTCCTGCCGCACGGCGGCGCCACCGTCGCCGGATAACAGAAACTGCCTTTGGGGGATCCCGAGTGAGGTATCTTGTTATAGAGGGTCTTTGACAATACTTAGCTGCTGATTGATCTCATCAGCAGCACGCCACTGTCCTGTCGCGGGTAGAAATAGGAGAGAGTACAGTCATCAGCGTAAGCCGAGACTGCTGGCAGCTGCCGGAGAAGATCGTCCACGTAGATGTTCCACAGGACTGGCCCCAGGACAGAGCCCTGTGGGACTGATGCTTCCACTGGCAGGGACTCAGAGTCCTGCCCGTTAACGGCGACCTGGAGGGTTCTTCCCTACAGATAGTTCCCCAAGAGCAGCAGGAGGTTACCCAGGATGCCTTTTGCTCGGAGATTTTCTATAAGGCCCCCGTGCCACACCCTGTCAAAGGCACCCGCTATGTCCAGGGCCACCACGACAGTGTCCTACTCTGTCCTACTGTTGTCCTACTCTGATATGAGTGGGTTTGGTGTGGCTTGCCTCGAGTGGAAGGCAAGGAACAAGGGTTTTATGTAGAAATAAAATATATTTAGTAACCAATATATTTTCCATAAAGTTTTGCATATAGTACTTCCCAGAGTATAACGTTAATTGTAGTGGAAACGGTATAGTAACGTTCTCTCGAGTTTAATCACAGTGCACAGAGTCCTCTCACATCCTCAAGTCAGTCCTCAAGTCTTTCTTGAGTGGTTGCTCAGCTTCTTCTGTCTATCAGCGGTGCCGAGGGGCGTCAGCCGCAGGTGTCCACCATAGCAGCAGAGTGTGGCATGTGTGACGTGACCATTCAGGGTTGGCAGCTAGGAATATAATTGGCCTTACATTCTACAGACATTATTATCATATGGTTAATAAGGAGATGTTAGTTAGTGATATTTCATTGGTAAATAGATGAATTAAATATATTATGACTGGCATGGGTGCATAGGAGCCAAAAGATACCTACAATGCCATTACACAATGATAAGAAAATGTTACACCATGCTAGATAAATATATGACATAAAGGTTATATATCAATTACACATAGGTCCTACCAATATATATATATATATATATATATATATATATATAATATAATAATATATATATATATATATATATATATATATATATATATTATATATATATATATATATATATATATATATATATATATATATATATATATATATATATATATATATATATATATATACTCAACCCTTGACTATCGTGTCAATTGTATCGCGTACAATACAGGTGCCGCTGTAGGCAGGCTTAGCAAAAATCGCGATAGCCGAACAATATAATTAATGGTAATAATTCTAACTGGTGCCAAGACCCTTAAGATAACCACATATTTTACATATTAATTCATGTTTTTCCCTTGGTTTTTTCAACATATGAAATAATACATCAAAACAGGAATCATAAAAACAACATACATTTTACAGCACTGTATTTACCTTTTGGGGGATGACGAGGGGATTAGATGGTTGAGTATATTCCGAGACCTGTGTACGTAGACTGTTATCATATATGACAACCAGGGATTTGAAACGGCTTAAGGGAACGAAAACGAAAACCGAAACGAACGAAATTATGCTCAGAACAAAAACGGAAACGAAACCGTTATCATATTGACTGTTTCGGAGCAAAAACGCTATTCTAAAATCCTTGTAACCGGTTAAAACGTAATTTTTTCGTTCCATGCCATATGTGGTCAATTATCCATTTTCACTTCCAGTAGCCAAATTATTAATTATTTGAAGTAAATACTCATTTGAAGTAAATTGCTTCTCTGGCTATCTTCTACCGTTATTTTCATGCTCACTGCCAAAGCCGTCTGTATGTAAAGGCCTGCGCCTGAGATTTATGATGTCACGGACGGAGTCGGTACCGCTCGCCTTCTCTCGCTTCACTACTTACCCTTTACAATTTCTTTCCTTCATCCTTCTTTACTTTATCCTCGTTATTATTGTCTATGTACTACTATTGGTCGTTACTTTTATAGTTCCATCAACATACATTATTATATCTAATTAATACCTATATTTGTGTGTTAGTGTGGTTTCTATTTCAAAGACTTCACTTACCTTTATGTCCTAATTTAATCTGTGAGCTTCAACAGACATTAACATGATATAATTACACCACTTTCATTGTGTATTACGTATAATAATATTGATAATAACAATAATAATGATGAAAATAAAAATAATGAAAACATACCATATACTTTAATGAAGATCATAAGCATAGTAATACTTCATAAAAATGTACATGTAGTTGCCAAAATATCAGCTGAAAATATACATATGAATTGTGATTTTGTGTATAAATGCTGAACAGCTAGTTTGTGTTTATCTAAATCAGCCTATAGTAGTACATGAGTATAAATTACCAGTACCACTTAATAGGGGAAATACAAACATAACTGCACAACAAAAATAGTAAATTTATTGAAATCTCTGCATAAACATCTTCAAGCACTAGACAGCTTCCTTTTTAAGAAGAGTTTAGTGCTGAAAATTTCCTCTTATTTGTTGTTTTTTGTTGTTGGACTATTGCATTATTATATGACTTTGTGAAATTATTCAATAAAATATTTGTCATAGGCCAGATACACATCTTAAGTAGTCGATTTACTGATGTTTTGCATGGACAACATTCATTTATATCTAGCAACTTTTCTTGAAAATTTAAGGTTAGTTTGACAAGAACCTGTCGTTGGTTGTTGGTGCACTGCACAAAATCTGTCCTAAAATGACCTAAGAGAGCTTGAAATATTTGGTAGGTGTGAATACAGATTGAGAGAGTGAAATCTGTTGGCCATTTCAAGCCTCCTCTATCAAGAATATTGAGATACTGACATTTTTCAGGAATTTCAGCTTCAAATACTTTACCAAGAGAGACCCGACTTACACATAAGTCACATTTAAGCTTCTTTATGATAGTATGAGCTACATAACCAGCAATGTATATCATAACATTTTCATCTTCCTTTGACAAACTCTGTTCTTGCACATATTTCTCAACTCCCTTGAATTCTCCAAAAAGTCCCCAGCTTCACAATGAGAATTTGGTTCAAGTTGAGAGGAGTTTAATTCAGTGATAATTAATGGATCAGATTTTGACGAAGCCATGGAAAGAACATTCAGAATCTTCAGCTTTCTTTCAGATTCCATTACTTGAGCAACAGCCACATTGTAATTTGCACTACTCATCTTCCTATATTGACCAAATCTACCTTCCAACTTGTCTGTTTGGAATTTTCCCAGTAATACATAGTGGAAGCTATGGTGTTTCAGCAGATAATCACATAACTTTATCAATGTTGATGTAGTGTGCTTGAGAGCAAAACCTGTTTCTCTTGGAAGCTGACCAATCCTTCCATGCTGAGGCAATTGCAACTCTTCCCAAGCCGTGAGCCACTGACCAAAGGTACTGAGAAACAACAAGTTTGGATCTGTAGATGAATCCTGCCTAATAGGGTTACATTCTGGTTGACGGAGGGCAACACCTTTGTCTGGTGTTTTCACATTTACTATATGCCACCATGATATGATTTGTTGTAAGAAATCAACAGTACCTGACACATCTGACATATTCATAGTTTTCAATGCAGCCAAGTTTTCTTCATCAAATAATCTTACAACAAACTGTACATTTTGTCTTGCTAAATTATTAGGGAAAAGGACTTTCTCTGACAAGCCTGGAGCTAACTTAACATACTGATTCCGTTCTTGTGTGTACAGTTCTTTCAGTGGCTGTAGACTTGCCTTCTCATGAATTTTGAAGTTGGAAGGTGAATGTATTATAAAAGTTTGAATGGGGCTTTTCTGATTAAGCCAATTATTTCTTATGCATTTCAATAAATGGACGGAATCAAACAAGAGGAAAAGTGGCTCACTTGAATCATAGGGATTTGAAATGGAGGAAGTAAGATTGCCACCACACAACTTCTCAAACATATTTCTATTAACCCTGTTGTTGTCAGAGATTAATGAGACAACTTTATATCCAATATCATGCAGGAATGCCAAAACCTTATGTGTCAAATCAAGAAGTGTGTTTGCTGTCAGTCTGCAGACTGGATACAAAGCAGCAACATGCTTGTTTTTTGACAAAAGTGATGAAATCATGAAAGCTTGAATTGTTGTTGCAGGTTCATCTGAGTTTACAGAAGCACCATAAATTTTCCCACCTTTATATCAAAGACACTTCTTTACATGTATCTCATCAAGTAGCAAATTAACCAATTTTTCTTCACTTTTTAGCGTTGAAAAAATATTTCAAAAAGAGCTCATGAGAGTTCTCAGTGTATACCGACTTTGTACTAGATAAACTTAGCTTCCTTAGGTAATTAGGGTGAGGGAGAATAATTACTCCACTATCACGTAGACATATGCACAATGATGGATTGGTCATAAAAACAGTATAAGACCAAACCAAAAACTCACAGCTGTAGCTTATTTTCTTCTTACAAATCATACCTAGCTGCTCAGCACAGAACCACAACACTTATTTTTTTTTAACTCATTTCAATTGATTCAGTTATCTCTTTGATAATTTCTATGCACTGAGTGAGTCTATCAACGTCACTAACAGCTGATGCAGAGTAAGAACTAAGGTGACTTAGTAAATTTTCAAATTTTGACCACAGATCACATTTATTTGTCTTTCCTAAGACCCATTTAAGTTTTCTAGGTTCCAAAGCACTGTTTTCATACCATACTAAAACTGTTAAGTCTGACATAACTTTAAATGACACAGTCAACTTTGGTCGGTCATCACAGTTGACTTTGAGGAAAGACACACAGTCATCACTGGAAACAAACAGCCATTCCTTAGAAAGTTTGTGAATAAATGCTTTACAAAAGTCTCCAAAGCTGTTTATGTTATCGTTTTCCATCCAATTTCTAAGCACCATTTCATCGTGTTCAATTATCCTGTCTCTTCTTTCCTGTAGAGTGGTACGAGCAGGTGGCACTTCCTTGGTCATGTACTTTGGCTGGTTTACAAAGATGGTCGGGAATGCATCCTTTGTTAGAGTTGGCCAGCCTCTCTTGGCTGTTATTATAGTTCCATCAGGACGTGTAATGCTGTCTTCTGTAATAATGAAACGTTGTTCAAAGTGCCTTGGCACAGACCACTGTATTTTCTGTTGGCATAAAGTCTTCCCTATGAATGGCCCTTATCCACTGCACCCGTCGCTGCTCATCCTTGGGAAGCGGAACCCTGATGCGTCTACAGAAGAATAATTGGACTTGCATCCCGGCACGCAGCATGACCTTGGCATCTGCAATAAACATTTATTATAAGAATTACATGTAATAAAGTGGTGGTCAAGCAATTTCAGTTTGAGAAAGAGACCTAGGAAATGACAGGTAACACTTGATTGGTGACACCTGATGGGACAGGTGGACAGCTAACAAGTAAATAAGTATATAACTGGTTCAATAACAGGAAGGCAATATCAGTTACGTGGTGCTTATGAGAGATAACGCAAATACTTATTGAGTTACACTCGTTGCCAATTAAAGCCAGAATATTACATAATATGTGTTTTCTAACATATTAGGCAATGAGGACTGGAAAGCCTAGATTTTTAAATGATAGTGTTAAATAGGTTTACATAGAAACTCGGACCACACAGACCCTAGGGTCCGAACTAGGTGGTCTGACTAACCTAGAATACACGCTAACGAAGGTAGGGTTGTACTGGATAGCTAGTGATTTGGCCGGATAACCGAATCCAGCCGGATACTCGGCCAGATAATTATAGTCCCGGCCATTCAAACCCATCATGATAATATTTTTTTGCCATCAAATGTTGAAAACGTTTTGAGGTGTATTTGGTTCCAAAGTTATCAAATAAGAGGAATTGCAATTACATGATAAAGGTAAAGTTGGAGGCATACGCTATGCAGCGCGTGGCCTCAGCGCTCATCTCCGTCACATTATTTGTGTGTGTTTCTTTTAGGAGCTGGTGGACTAACAGCATGTTTACCGTCACTAGAGCTTAACAAGAGTTTGTTAAGGCGTTAAAGGTCCTCACGACCACTTGTAACTTGACAAACACTAGTGACTGTAAACATGCTGCTAGTACACCAGCTCCTAAAAGAAACACACACAAATAATAGGAAAATCCAGTATTAACATACAAGTCTACCCATATGTTTTCTTTCCATGTTTTTTTTAAGTATGATAAACTATTACCAACCTAATATATATATATAGCCAAAGCATAGGCATTCTGTCAATAACAATTACGCATGGGCTGAAACTATATATATGACATTATTTCAAGTTTTGTGTTTTACTTTTAACGTTCTTGTTAGGCTTAATTTAAGGCCGTATCTTTGGTATCTTTGCTTACATACTGGATCAGCCCAATGGACTACACATTTCAGTGATATATAGATAAATGACCTATCTTGGGTGGTCAAGACATATTATGTGCCAAAACACAAAAATTGAGGCCAATTGCAGCTAGACGAAGTCTTCTAGCACGCTCCATTGTGTTTGTTTTGGTTACGTCCCAGGGAAAGATGCCAATGGAAGATGCTCGTAGCCGAAACGACCGTGTGACAACACGCACACTTCTTGCTAGCACTACGGGCATCTTTTGGTAGCAACATACCAAAAGATGCCAAAAAATATCACCCGTGTGACACGGGCTTTAACAACTACTTGTTAAGGGTCCACCGAAATATGCCAAAACCCCGGGTTTTGGCATAAATGAATCAAAAACCTTTGCCTAATCAAAAACTTTTCTTAATTAGGTATATTGAATTGAAAGTAGTTAGTTTGGAGATAAATAGATTAATAAACGTGGAATATATGTATGTCAATTATGTTTTATTGTTTTTAAGCATTTTTAAGTCGTAACTTTAGCTATGTTTGACAGACTGTCTTCATTAGCTTTCAGTGGACGATTAGCTTCAGGCGATATGATAAATAAATATATATCAAAGTATATACCTTGATTTACCAGGAAAAATAGCATATAAACTTGTTATTCTTATATATACAAAAACCATGAATATTGTTATGCCAAAACCCTCAGAAGTTATGCCAAAACCCTCACAAGTTATGCCAAAACCCTTAGAATATATTACAAAACCTGTTCCATGATAAATAAATATATATCAAAGTATATACCTCGATCTACCAGGAAAAATACATATAAACTTGATATTCTTATAATACAAAAACCAAGAATATTGTTATGCCAAAACCCTCACAAGTTATGCCAAAACCCTTAGAATTTTATCCATGATAAATAAATATATATCAAAGTATATACCTCGATCTACCAGGAAAAATAGCATATAAACTTGTTATTCTTATATACAAAAACCATGAATATTGTTATGCCAAAACCTTCAGAATTTATGTCAAAACCCTCAGAATCTATTGCAAAACCTGTTCCATGATAAATAAATATATATAAAGGTATATACCTCGATCTAACAGGAAGAATAGCATATCAACTTGATATTCCTATATACAAATACCATGAATATTGTTATGCCAAAACCCTGAGAATTTATGCCAAAACCCTCAGAAATATATATCAAAGGTATATAAATAATTGTTCTAAATAAATATATATCATATTGCTATGCCAAACTGTGACTGCTACTATGTGACTGCTGGCGCTCAGAAAGGTTACCGTAGATAACACTAAAGTCGCCAGGACAACGTTTCTTTTCGATGTACAGACGTGTGGTGGCGTTAATACTTACACTTCTACATCCATGATTTCAGGAAAGTTAGAAGGGCTATCTGAGAGGTCTGTGTCATTTTGGTGCTTCATCTGTGTCATATTGATGTTTGATGTTTGAAGAATTTCGTCAGTTATAGACGCAGCTGAGATGGATCTCCACTGTAACCAGACAGCTCTCTCTTAGACTACCCCTAGAGAGCTGTCTGCTAGTGCTTATAGTGTTGGCCGAAGCCAGCACCCCGGGAGGCGGGTTACAAATCCCCGGCTAACACCCGGTACCCATTCACTGCTGGGTGGACAGGGGCTTGGGTTTTAAGGAAACAGCCCAACTGTTTCTGCTCCGCCCGGGGATCGAACCCGGGACTTCTCGGTTGTGAACCGAGCGTGCTACCCTACACTACGGAGTATTATGGCTATAAATGAACAAATTACAAAAATAAATCAGTGGCGACGTTGTTAACGGGCTACAATAAGGTCGCCATCTAGTGTTTATTTACAATGTCCTCGCGCCGTCGTCGTCGCCCGAGAAAAAAAACGAGTAGTGAAATTTGAAACCGTATATACTTGCAGATACAAAGCATAAAACAACGCTGAAACAGGGTAGATTTTTTTTTTTTTTTCTTTTTTTTTCTTTTTTTTTTTCATCACAGGGAACTGGCCAACGGCACAACAAAAATGGGTAACACAAAGCCCGCTTAGTTGCCAGTCCCTATAAAGAAGACAGTAAGAGAATACAATAAAAACAAAGGGGTAGGCCAATTTAGTTCGGGAGGTGTCTTGTTACTCTTCTTTTGAAAAGATTTAAGTCATAGGAAAGTGGAAAAATAGAAACAGGAAGAGAGTTCCAGAGTTTACCAGTGAAAGGGATGAAAGTGTAAAGATACTGATTAACTCTTGCATTAGGAAGATGGACAGAATAGGGATGGGAATGAGTAGAAAGTCTTGTTCAGCGAGGCCGCGGGAGTGGGAGAGGCATGCAGTTAGCAAGTTCAGAAGAGCAGTGAGCATGAAAATAACGGTAGAAGAGAGCAAGAGAAGCAACATTGCGGCGGTGATTTAAAGATTGAAGACAGTCAGTCAGAAGAGAGGAGTTGATGAGACGAAAAGCTTTTGACTCAACCCTGTTTAGGAGAGCTGTATGAGTGGATCCTCCCCAAACATGTGAGACATACTCCATACATGGGCGGATAAGGCCCCTGTAAAGAGCAAGCAATTGGGAGGGAGAAAAAAATGGACGCAGACGCCACAGCACACCTAACTTCTTAGAAGCTGTTTTAGCAAGAGATGAGATGTGAGATTTCCAGTTCAGATTTTTAGTAAAGGATAGTCCTAGAATGTTCATTGTAGAAGAAGGAGACAGTTGAGTGTCATTGAAGAAGAGGGGATAGTTATCTGGTAGGTTTTGTCGAGTAGATAGGTGAAAAAATTGGGTTTTTGAGGCATTGAACAAAACAAGGTTTGCTTTGCCCCAATCAGAAATAATAGAAAGATCAGAAGTTAGGCGCTCGGTGGCATCTCTCCGTGAATCACTAATCAGGAAAAATTACCCGATTTCATGATGTTATTTACTTAGTTGACGCTAATTTATGCATGCTGCTAACTCATTTATCAGAAAAGGAAATATATCAATGGAAAGCTAATTAGATTTCGCTTCTATTGACATTCTCCATGTTAAAAGTTTTTCCCAAAATATTAAATGGCGAAGAGTTTAAGCTCATGCACATTTCTTGAAAGTCTCATAATGGCATTTCTTTTGTGCGTTTTACCGTTTTTTATTGGATAATATTATAGAACAAACATTTCCAAAGATAACAGTATATCTTCTATATCGATAAACATATATTAGGTAGAAAATTACCCGATTTCATTATTTTTAATATTTAGTTAACGCTAATTCATGCATGCTGCTAATTCATTTATGACTAAACGAAATATATCAATGGAAAGCTAATTATGTTCCGCTTCTATTGATATTCTCCATGTAAAAAGTTTTTGAGCAAAATATTAAATGGCGAAGAGTTTAAGTTAATGCATATTTCTTGAAAGTCTCATAATGGCATTTCTTTTGTATGTTTTACGATTTTTTATTTGATAATATTATAGAACAAACATTTCACATAATAACAGTATATCTTTTATACTGATAAACATTATATTAGGTAGGTAAACTTGTGCGGGAAGCGGAGCGGGTGGGATCGACATGGTGTGACGTCACGGGCGATGTATCAGGCCTTGTCTCTCGGTGGCCACGGTGTGACTGACTGCCAAACTGGCCACCACTAGGGGTTGCCAGGTAGCGTGCTGCCGGCGCAAGGTTGCCAGGCAGCACCTGCTAACTAAACTATCCCACACCTCCCTCCCCCCTCCATCCAAGTGAAGAATAAGTTCTCGCTATTGACCTGCGACTCTGTGGAGTCTGCTGACTCTTCTCATAATGAGCCTCCAACCACCTCTCGTGTAGTGCATGCCGCACACGGGAAATATGCCAATAGTGACTCCTCCTCTAAGAGGCTCCCAAAAACCCATCCTAATAAGGAGTCTCAGAAGCGAACTCGCAGTTCCAATGAGTCCTTAGAGTCAGTGGGCGTCCCTCCGGCTAAAATCTCAAATGCTGAACAGGAGGGGATGGACTTGCGTAAAGATACACTTACTGATAGGTGTGGGAGTACTGACGTGACTCCTAATATCACTGCCCCTGTTACCACCCCTGAAGCAGCTAGCGACACTGCTCTCCATCACGCTGATGGCGAAGGTGTATCACTACCTATGGACACACAAGTAGTTAATAGCCATGCTGATAAGCAATCTTCAAGACCCTCGTCGGGAGCTATCAGTAAACCTAGAAGTGGTAAATCATCTGTCAGTAAATCGGCATCTTTGGTGGGACATACGGTTTCTACTACTGCCGTGGGTCCTCGTATGAGAACCCCGATTTCACCACCGGATCTACACAAACGCCTATCAACATCTGGGAAAGGAAGGAAAAGTAGTTTACCATCTTCTACAACACAGAAAAAAGATGCTGGGCTTTCAAATAGCGCAGCGTCTCCAAGCCGTAAGGCTTCTACTGCATCATCTTCACGCACGAAATAACATCTTCAATCCTCCAATGGAATATTCGTGGATTACGTGCAAATTGGGAAGAACTAGTCCTTCTCATCAACGAGTTGGACCCAGAAAGTATCTGTTTACAAGAAACAATGATAAGGCAGGGAAGGTGTCTCTGCCCGACAGGTTTGATACCTGTCCACACACCACCTCCAGCAGGTGGTGGCTTTAGTGGTGGTTGTGGCCTTTACCATCGTCGGGATGTCCCCTTAACTGTCATCCCGCTGCAATCATCCTTGCAGGCTGTAGCAGGTCGTATCCATATTTTCACAACGACCTCATCTGTCTTAATCTACCTCCAAAGAC
>JACEEZ010004670.1:0-23314 GCA_016584305.1 Chionoecetes opilio | reverse complement strand
TTACTGTGATAGACCTTGTCCCAAAGCTAGCTGCAGCTAGAAGACCAGCTCTATCACATTTTGCAGTGCCGGCTACGGACCTGCGCTCGGCAATCCATAGATCAGTTCACAACAGTTGGCAGGAACGTTGGATTACTATAGGGCAAAATAAACTGCGCGCCATCCGCCAAAGTATCGAGGACTGGAGCTACTGCGGTCTCTCCCGAAGATGGGAGACTGCCTTGGCACGATTGCGTATTGGTCACACTCTATATACTCATGGGTTCCTCATGGAGGGGGGCCACCCTCCTTACTGTGAAGATTGTTTGGTCCCCTTAACTGTGCGGCACTTGCTGGTCGAGTGTCCCAGTCTTGGGGACCTACGTGTGCAATTTTTTGTCCCGGTGTCGCGGGTCGGACGGTGCTTACCGTCTCTCCCTGGCATTGGGAGAGAGGTGTTTCTCTCCGGGACATGAAGTCCATACCTTTATTGAGAAGGCTGGCCTTCTCAACAAGTTATGATGTTTTTAATATTCACTTATTATTGTTTTTAATGTACTCTTGTTCTTTTATGTATTTCGTTATTTTAAATATTTTTATTCTATCTTAAATTTTGTTTTTTAGTTTTACTTTTCATGTATCTTATGTAAGCAGGCGTCAATAACCCCGCAGTTGCGGCGCCTTAAAACTATAATCAATCAATCTCTCTCTCTCTCTCTCTCTCTCTCTTCCTTCTCTCTCTCTCTCTCTCTCTCTCTCTCTCTCTCTCTCTCTCTCTCTCTCTCTCTCTCTCTCTCTCTCTCTCTCTCTCTCTCTCTCTCTCTCTCTCTCTCTCTCTCTCTCTCTCTCTCTCTCTCTCTTTTTACCTATTCCATCTCCAGAGACATACGAAAAAAATGGTTTCTTAATTAAAAGTTTTTTATACTCTGATTTGAGAGAGAGAGAGAGAGAGAGAGAGAGAGAGAGAGAGAGAGAGAGAGAGAGAGAGAGAAGAGAGAGAGAGAGAGAGAGAGAGAGAAGAGAGAGAGAGGGAGAGAAGGAGAAGAGAGGAGAGAGAGAGAGAGAGAGAGAGAGAAGAAGAAAAAGGACTAGTGTCCTGAGATGTGGGTAGAGTTTCCCATAAAATTTACCCATCCTCCCCTTCCTCTCGTTTTGTATGGTGACGTCACGATTCGGCCATAAGCCACGCCTCGTGAAATTGATACTGGGCGTCACTCGCGAAATTATTTGACCTCTCTCTCTCGGCTTTGGTAACAACAACACATGCCGCGTGTGTTGTGTATGTGTGTGTGCGTGTGTGTGTGTGTAGGCGTTTGTTACATCATCAGCATACACAGACAAACACCAATCGCCAATCCGTAGTACTATATATGCTACACACACACACACAGTATACCACACACACACACACACACACACACACACACACACACATGCAGTGGCGGCTCGTGGCATAGGGCTGCAGAGCTGCAGCACCCCCAGTCGTACTCACTGCCAGGTGTATGATTTTTTTAGAGACACAGCAGAATTGATACACTACTAAGAAATATTTCATAATAAAAAGTCATTATGTTATTTAATTATTTTCAATACGTAACTAAGTGAAATTTTCATTAAAAACATACAACAATTTCAGTTACTTTCCTATTTGCTGTACGATTCATGTCTGCGCTACCGCCGCGCTACTTGTGCACACAGTGGGCTGCAGTCGAGGCCAGCTAAACCAGCTGCTCAGTCCTCCCGTGTGGACCAAGGTTATATAGGAGGAGGCGGCATGCATCCTCTAGCGTGAAGCCCTATATACCCTATAACTATACCTAGGCAGTCATGTTTTTAATCTATTTTTGTGTATCACTTAGATAGAAAGCCTGAAAGTGCAATGAGTCGACGCGTGAAATCGCAATGTTTTGAGTCAATCTCCCCGCATTGGGCCGGGGCGAACGGCTTCACCCGATAGCACAGGGAATGCGCGGCATGCTGCCTCCAAAGTATATAGAATACTAACGTAGTCACGTAGTTAGTAGTCTATATACTTTGTGCTGCCTCCTCCTAAATAACCTCCATAGTCCGTCCGAAATCCGTGAACATTTACTACAACTCATACCTGAGGCCAGGTTAAATTTGTGTATCCTACTGTTGTGTTAAGCTTGCAGTCCCTCCATTTTATTTTATCACGAGCCGCCACTGCACACATGAGTAACATGCGTGTTCCCTCAAGGAAATCACGCCTATAGTAGACATCCATCACTACTGTTTACTTTTTTGTCTTGCCTTTGGACACAGATATGAACACTCTGGTGTTTTAATCGTGGTGTTTCAGCAGATTGGCACAAAACAAACATAGTATATGAATGAATGAATGAGTGGGGGATAGACAGGTTGGGTGAAAGAAGAATTAAAGAGGAAGAAGATAAGTGAAGGAAAGTATGAAGGAAAGTCGAAGATTGGATAGAAAGCGGGCTAACCGCTTTGCTATATTTAAAAAAAAAAAAAAATAATATTGTTAGGCGCTCTCTTTTTTGTATTTCATCTTTATCAATTGATATCTATTTAATTATTATCATATTATGGTCCCTTTAAATTTATTTCTTAACATACCAGACTGTCAAAAGACAGATCAGCATCTAAAAAAAGAAAGACATAAGTAGAAAAAAAAATATATATAATAAAATAAATAAATAAAGTAGAAAATTTAGCTAATAATTCCTTCTTATCAATCTGTGTATATTGGGTGTGGTTTTATTTTATTTAGCTGAATGATTAGTTTCCTGAACCAACCATGTTCCCTGTTGTTATTGTTTGCAATTATTTCCATGTATTTCCATGTAGTCTTGTAATATATTTATAAGTCTGTGTTTTGTGTTTTGACCTCTGTCATATAATGTTGTGTTTATTGCTTCCAGTTTCCCTAATTGGTGCAGTTCTGCTGTGTTTCTTTCATATGGGTATTTTTCATCGAAGGCGAACCTTAAGGCTTTATTTTGGACTTTTTGTAGTGATAGCAAAGCTGATTTGGATAATGTGTTTAGTGTATATATTGGATAGGTCAGCATTGGTAGGATTCATGCATTTATTAAATGTAGTTTTATATTACTAGGTAATCCTGTAAATCTTTTTAAAGTTGTTAGTGCTGCTCCTGCTTTATTTTTGTTATGTTTTACTTGATTCAAAACCCCTCTTCTGTTGAAAATTTAATCCTAGTATTTTGCCTTCGCTGGAGTAAGGAAAATGTTCCCTTATGCTTATAGGGTATGTTTTTTCCCCTTACCGCCATTGGGGATAAATTTTTAAAATTTTTTTGTGTTCGTTTTTGGGTTTTCCATTTATTTTTCATAATTTTTGATTCTTTCTATTTTTTTTTACCACCTTAGCAGCCATGAATCTTCTTGATTTATTAGGTTGTGTAATAATTTGAGTGATGTCATCGGCATAAATAATATTAGTACAACCTACTGAAGGTGCTGGAATGTCTGATGTGTAGAGTGAGTCTTTAGAGGTCGGGGAAAGGGAGCTGCCCTGAGGCACTCCGCTTCTAATCCTAAATATATTACCATTGTAGTTATTTATAGTTATGCTTGCTGTTCTGTTTTCCAAAAAAATGCAAATTAGTTGTTTAATGATGTCTGGCAATCCTGTTGTTAGTATCTTATATTTTAGGCCATTGGCCAGACTTTATTCAAAGGCTTTTTGAAAACGTCTGGGTAAAACTAAGTAGCATTGTTGTTTGCTGGCTAGAGCTTCGGCTTTTTTTCTGTTGTCACAGCCAAGGCAGTGTCTGTACCCCTAGATACTCTAAAACCATGCTGTGTTTCCGGGAGAATATTGTTAGTTTCTAGGTATTTACTAAAGGGCTATCCAGACGAGCGGGCGTGCCCGGCGGGCAGCGCGGTCGGCGGACAAATTCTGCCGGGCATGCCCGTGAATGTTGTCCACACGGCAGAGTCAATGAATGGGCGGGGGTGCCCGACGATGCCAGTAGGTTGTTGAGTGCGGTACGATACACCTGGTACCCAAAGGTGGGCACCAAACCGTTAATCCGTTAATCGTTAATTAACGAAGTAAACATTTTCGTTAACGATTTAACTTTTAAGTTAACTTTGGAAATCATTATCGGACTAATTAACTTCCGTTACATTTAACTTCCGTTAGCTCAAGTCCGCTAACCCAAAAATTGCCGCTTTATCAATATTTATTTTTAGTTTAATACTAATATTGTATTTCATTTAAGTTTTTTTTCACCCTTTTCTGGCTCTGAAAACCTTTAAAAACCTAAAACAGGGCCAAAACTATGAAATCAGCCTTCTTTAGGTTTTTTAAAAAGTTAAAACTATAAAATCTGCCTTTTCTTTTTTAACTCTAAAGCAAAAAACTATAGTTTTTGGGTTCTAAAGCCCTTAAAAAACCCCATACAGGCTGATTTTATAGTTTTGGCACTTTTCAAAGGTGTTTTTAGGTGGTTTTAGAGCAAAAACAGATTTTTTGTTTTTTTTCTAGAATAAAAATTAACGTTAACGGTTTATCGATAACTTCCGTCACATTTTTAAAGAATTAACTGATTAACGGTTATCGAAGTAAATTTTTTGGATAACGGATTAACGGTTAACGAAGTTAACTTATTGATTAACGGCACCCACCACTGCTGGTACCAAGTACTACTGCGAAGAAAGTATTGTGTACCATAATTGTTGCTATGTGTAAAAAGTGCCTGATGTGAACCGTGTTACAACGATGTGATAAGTGGGAGGCAAGCCTTCTATGGATCCCCCTATGTTTACTTGCGTCTGGCAGCGTCGTAGCTCCTCTAGCCACCGGCCACTGCCTGGTGATTTCGCTCAACGGGAGATCGGGCATTTCGATGGTTTGCCCGTCAAATGTGCCCGATGACGGACAAGCCCGCCGATCAGGCCCGCTCGTCTGGATAGGCCTTAAGTCTCTTGTTAATTATTTTTTCATAAATTTTCCCTGGGACCTCAAGTAATGAAATGGGTCTATAATTGATTGGATATGTACTTGTCTTATTTGCTTTAGGTATAAGTGTTATTTTGGCATGTTTGAATTTGTTAGGAAAATACCCTAATGATAATGATGAATTTAACATTTCTGTGTATATTGTAATTGCTTCCTCTGGCATGTTTAACAATAGTTTTATTTATTTGGCTATGGCCAGGTGTGTTGTTTTTAAATTGTTTTATGATGATATTATATATTTCTTGCGTTGTTATCTTAGCAGTGATATAATTCGAGTCGTCAAGTCTAGTTACATCAGCCTTGTCATATCTTGCCTGCAGGTTCCCATTATCTGCTATGTAATTAATTATCTACCATAGCTTCATTATTTGGGTCGAAATTCCTGTTTTCTTCGGGACTGATATAAAAGACGTTTTCCCAGATCTTCCTAAATACTTCCTCCTTCTCCTCCTCCGTGTAGAGCTTTTTATTATTATGTATAATGTATGGTGAGGTGTCGCTTTTATATCCTCTCAACTTTTTTATATTTTCCCAGAAATCTCTGGGGGTCTTATATAAGGGTTTAAGTTAATTTATTTAGTTTTCCCAGTTATTAGCATACTGTTCTTTGCATTCTTCTATTAGATTTTTCCTTAGTAGTTTGTAAGTTATATACTTCACATACGTCCAACCACACATCTCAGCTTCATCTCTTAGGTTTTTAAGACACCATTGTAAGTGTTTGATTTTATTGCTGAGTATTCTTTTATGAACTATATTAATTTTTGGTTTTAGGTATGTATGTCTCCATAGCTTTTAAAATTATATTGTACCAAGTTTGTATTGATGCCTCAATCTCCTCTCTATTAGCTTCATTTTTTGGTTTTGCTACTTGTATATTTTCTTTGATATTTTTGTTGAAAAGCTCCCAATCGACATTTTTAAGTTTGTTCTTAACAAGGGTGGGTATCGTAATTGCTTGAGTAGTGATGCTAAATATTATTGGTATGTGATCTGATGACGTGACTGGTCCAGCTTCTATTATATGATTGTGGTAAACTTTATTATTTGTTAGTATGATATCAGGTGTCGAATGAGTGTTGTGGCCATTAAAAGTGGGAAAGTTGGGACCTAAATGGAATAATCTATTGTTGTCTGTTAATAATTTAATCCCTTTCCCTACAGTGTTATTGTAGGATTCCCCTAGGATATTATGTTTAGCGTTAAGGTCTCCTAAGATGTAGGTTGGGGTAGAGTTTGATGCCAATCTGTGAAAGTCCGGTATGGGGAGGTAAGGTCTTCTGGGTGGAAGGTATGTTGTTGCGATTGAGATTGATCCTGTGTTAGTTTCTATAATTATTTGCAGTATATCGGATAAAAAATCATCTGTAATTTTGTATTTGATGTTTTATTTAATGCAGATAGCGCTTCCGTCATGTAATTCGTTGTTTGAGTTGATTTTGTGTTGTGTAGCCAAAAAGTTTAAGTGAACCATCTGATTTTATTCCGTGACTATTAAGTAGGATAATGTCGGGATTGATAACTCTGTAAATGTTAGTAAAAAAGTGTCTGTTTGTATTGCAGTTGGATACGTTGTGTTGTACTATTTTTATGTTATCCATCATACTTGTGTTATTGAGAGGTGCGAGTGCCATTATGATTTTATTTATAACTTTTTCTGATCCTTGTCCTTTGGTCTTGTGGAGGAATTCTTTCCTGCGTGAATCCACCTCTTATTTTCTTGAAAAGCTGGTTATCTGCAATGCCCCAACAATTTTTTAGGTCTATTTCATCATTTTTTATTAGTGTAAGTATTTGTTCTTCTGTATATTTTGTGCTGACAAACCTCCATTTGTACCTCTTCTCCTCTATTCCTTTCATCAACATGTCCCTTTTAAAGGTACGTGCGAGCCAACATTCGCTTTTACTGGTGATTATCTCCAGGCCTAGTTCTATCCCGCTTATCTGCTCCATCGGTGGCATCTCTGGTACTGGTTGTTCCTGGGTCATTTATCTTCTTCTGCCTCCTGCTCCTCTGTCTGTCCGTCTGTTACATCCTCACTAGTCTGTCAAGCCACGGAGCTTTCTTTTGTTGCATTTACGTTGTCAGCAGAAGGGGGATTTTCAGGTAAATTTATACTGGGAAGATTGTTCATTTTGAAAATTATATTGATTTCTTTATTATATGTGCCCGGGTTAACCATGTTCATTAAGTGGGCATGCATCATGCAGGTCAGGATAGTAGCTGCCGTGTCTTTGCCTAAACTGATGTCTATTTTTGGCTGGTTATTATTAGTTGCTGTTGCTTGGCTATAAGATGTTTTAGTGCCTTCTTTCTTTTCCTTCATTTTCTCTTCTCTAATTTTCTTTTTTTCCGGACATTTGTAGGCCTGAGTCCTGTGTACTCCCCCGCAGTTAATGCACAGTTTGTTTTCAGCTTTGCAGTCCCTCCAGTTATGTTCAGTGCTACTGCATTCTGAACATAGTTTAAAAAAAATTGTCCTGTGGGCATTGGTTGGTGAAGTGGTCGTCCAGCTGGTAGCATCTCATACATGTAGTGATGGGAATATATACTTCTTTTTTAATTGAGTGTGGTGGGATGCTCATTTGAAAGCCTAGCAGACCTGTTTCTGTTGCTTTGGTGGCTGAGGTGGTTTGGTTGAAGCATATTTTAATAATGTTCTTTTTTGGGAATTTGAAAATTTGGTCTATTCCCTCAGTTATCCAGCTATTTTTGGCAGCGAGTTCTTCTTTTATTTCTTCTTCAGTATTGTCATATATGTTGTCATCCACATTAAAGACGAGCACTGTTCTTTTCGCCCTAAATTCTGGTGGTAATATAGGGTCATAGTTGCTCCCGCTGAGGTCTTCTTTGCACTGTCCTTGAAAGATTTTATCTAGATCATCGTCCGTGCGTGTCAGAACTATATGGCCATCGTTCACATTGATGATCTTAGTTGCATAGACCAAGTTCTTGGAGAGAATCTCCAATAGCTTGGTTTTAGAGCGAGGTGAGGGGTTGGCGTATTATATTTTAACTCGCGCCATGGTGGTTCATTCCGTAAATGGAATGAGGTGATACACAAAACAATATAAAACAAAAATTGAAAAGAAATAAATCCTAAAAGACAAGACTGCTCAGAGAGCAGGACCACAGCTACGCTACCTACAGCTAGTGCCGTAGCGCACCCCCGCCTCCTGAAAGGCGTCGGAGGACACAGGCACAGCTGCCCCCGGAGGGAATTACCTAACCCTAACAGTTGTTGCCTCATCCCTGGGCTTCCTATCACCGACCCTTCTAAGGGCCCCCCTTGTGACCCTGGCCTGCGCCAGGAATCGCGGGGTTCGGTTTCGTACCACTCTAACAGGGGATCTCTGAAGGCGAAATAAGGAAGAAAAACCAACACAAGGGCAGTAGCTCACCAAGGGGGAGCCTCCCGGTACACAGGTGTGGTTACGCTCCGAAACCTGACCGTAGCCCCTTCAGTTGGCCCCACCCCCTCTGAGGGCGGGGAGTTACGTTGTGGGCGAATAGGAATTAACTAGCCCTTTAAGTAGGCCTAACAACCCGACAAACGACCTGACAAACAACCCGACAAACGACCCGACAACCAACCCGACAAACGACCCGACAACCAACCCGACAAACGACCCGACAAACAACCCATCAGCACATAGCAACACAACAGCTGTGTGCATAAAAGCACAACAGACTGCTTGGGTCACCGTCAGAAGCCGGCAGAATGTAACAAATCGTGAGTCCGCGGGAAGACTGTGGTGGCGTGAGGTGGAACGGAGCAAGGCACATCTGTTCAGTTTGGCTGCCAGGCGGGAACCAGTGTTGCCAAATGTGTTGGACTTGGATGTAAAAGAACATAAGAAGAACATAAGAAAATAAGAAAGCTACAAGAGGCCGCGAGGCCTACACGTGGTAGTTCCTGTCACCTAACACTACCTACATCCACCTTGCATCCCCATCCATGAACCTATCCAGCCCCTTTTTAAAGCTCCCTAATCACTACGCACTAACTACCTGTCTACTGAGACCATTCCATTCATTCACCACCCTATTTGTGAACCAGTTTTTCCCTATTTCCTTTCTAAATCTACGCTTTTCCAGCTTGAATCCGTTACTTCTTGTTCTACCCTGGTTAAAAGCCGTAAGAACTTTTCCTACCTCTCCTTTATTTAATCCCTTTATCCACTTAAAAACTTCTATCAGATCGCCCATTACTCTGCGTCTCTCGAGTGAGTGTAATTTTAATAACTTCAATCTCTCCTCATAACTAAAGTTACGCATCCCTTGTATCATTTTGGTCATCCTTCTCTGCACTGTTTCTAACAAGGCTATATCCATCCTGTAATATGGAGACCAAAACTGAACCGTATAGTCTAGGTGAGGCCTGACTAGAGCCAGATAAAGCTTTAGAATAACTTCCGCACTTCTACTTTTAACACTTCTGGTAATGAATTTTAATACTCTATTAGCTCTATTTCTGGCCTCAATACATTGTTTCCTAGGTCGGAGGTCTGGGCTCACCTTCACTCCAAGATCTTTTTCACCTTCTGATCTTTTCAGCGATACATTGCTTATGGTGTATCTATTACCAGGGTTTTTTCTACCAACATTCATAACGCTGCACTTATCAATATTAAATTCCATCTGCCATCTGACTGCCCACTCGTTAAGTTTATCTACGTCTCCCTGCAATATGTTTACAGCAGACTGTGATCCAATAATCCTACCTACTTTAGTATCATCACCAAACTTGCTGATATCACTGCTAATCCCACTATCCAAGTCGTTGATATAAATAAAAAATAGTAATGGACCCAAAACAGACCCTTGTGGAACTCCACTTGTCACCAGTCCCCATTCAGATTTAGAACCATTAATTGTAACCCTTTGTTGCCTATTACCTAGCCAAGCTCTGATCCAATGAAGAACCTTCCCATCTCCAGATATATTGAATCATAATCCTTATCATTATCTGCCGTCTCACAAACTTTCTTATAAAAACTCAATAAATTGGTGAGACATGACCTACCCTTGGTGAATCCATGTTGTGAATCATTGATCAAACTATATTTATCTAAGTGCTCTCTGATGTTCTTTGCAATAATAGATTCCAATAATTTACCCACCACTGACGTTAAACTTACGGGTCGATAATTTGACTTTAGTCAACTGTCTCCCTTCTTAAATATGGGAACAACATTTCCTTTCCTCCACAATAATGGCACATCGCCTATCTCAACCGATTTCCTAAAAATGTGCACTAACGACTCACTAACAACCTCTTTGCATTCCTTTAATACCCTGGGATACACTTCATCTGGTCCTGGCGATTTAAAATTCTTCATTTTATCTATACCCTCTTCCACCATTTCCCTAATTATTACAATATCTTTGAGCTTCTCCTCATCGCTTCCTTTGAACATTGTTCACTATCAGGTATTTTTTGTGTATCCTCCTTCGTAAAAACACTTAAGAAATAATCATTTAGACTCTTACACATATCCTCATCCGTATTTAAGACCTCACCCTGTCCTGACCTTAACGGCCCAACTAACTCCCTTGTCTTGGTTTTATATACCTGATAGAACCCCTTAGGGTCACTTTTCGCCTGTCCTGCTATTAATCTCATAATTGTTCTTAGCAAATCGAATTAATTTCTTCACTGTCCTTGCCATTACGTTATACTGTTCTTTGCTTACCAATCCTGCCTTGAACCTTAAATAAATGTTTCTTTTTACTCCAATGTTGTGTTTTAAATTAGTGGTCATCCATTTTGGATCACTCTTTCTGGACCTTATTTCCCTATAAGGAATTTTTTTCTTGCTGTCCGTCAAATATATTCCTTACAAATAAGGTATAATCCTCCTCAGCCCCGACCTCACTTCCATGTCTAACCGCTCTAATTACCTCCTCAGCCCCGACCTCACTTCCATGTCTAACCGCTCTAATTACCTGCTCAGCCCCGACCTCACTTCCATGTCAAAACCGCTCTAATTACCTCCTCAGCCCCGACCTCACTTCCATGTCTAACCGCTCTAATTACCTCCAGGTGCCTTCCTAATCCTTCATAATTGGCCTTTCCAGCTGTCATCGCCCTGTCCTTACCCTGGGAAAATTTCTTCCCCTCCATCCCACACCTCTTATTAATAACCTCCAGGTGTCTTCTTAATCCTGCATAATTGGCCTTTCTGAAATTAGGTATTCTAAAAGAGCTCGATTGAGGTATGAAATGCGCTAGAAATGCACTAGGAAAGTTTTCGTCTCCTCCCTCTATTGATTATAGTAATAGTAGCTAGATAATGGTTATTTTAATAGTATTAAGCATTATTGCTTTTACAGCATATTGATAATGCTACCTACTGCTTCTGTTGCTGCTATAATAATACATGTAATAAACATGTTTCACAGAAGTTGTATATGCCTTCTCAAGACAATAAGTTTTGCTGTGATCTCGCATTTACAAAACACACAAAAAGCCTTGATCTTGTCTTTTTCCACAGGCTTTAGCCACTCTTATATCTCTGGAAAGGATTCCCAGCTCTTTCTATATGTCTCAGTATATGATGGCGGCATTTTGATCGTTAATTAATTACGGGAGTGAGAGACTGAGGCGGGGTTCACACTACACGTTTTTGCTGTCCGTGTCACCGTGGGCGTGGCGATCAGTGATGTCAGAGTGACGTCACTGATCGCCACGCCCACGTAGACGCGGACAAAGAATTAGGAGCTCCGAATAATGTGAGGCTGGGAGTGGGACGCACGTCTCTCAAGTTCAGTGACGTCAACACTGCTCCAGCAGGTGGTCGCGCAGAGCCTGGTTCAAACTTCACAGGCAGGAAGTGACGTCACTGTGACGTACTGTGAGTCACTGATGACAAGACGCACGTAGACTACGTCCAGCAAAAACGTGAAGTGTGAACCGGGCACGAACAACAACGAGCCGTTACGCCCCGCCCAGCAGCTGTCCCAAGCCGAGGAGGTCGTCCTACACCGACTTCGGCTTGGCTACTTGACCCTGGAGGAGCTGAGGGACGGGTTTGAGGAGCGGCCGTGTGAGCACTGTCCTCATATGAGCCTCCATCCCCTGCCATCTACCTGCTTTCCTGCCCCGCTACAGAGCGGCTCAGACAGCGCGTCGGCCCGCTGGAGAACGTGGCTGCCCTCGTGCGGCAGTTTAAGAAAAACCTGTCCCTCCTGCTGTAGGTGGCGCGTGCCGCCCAACCCCCCCGATGAACACTAAGGAGCGGGAGTGACCTCACGCCCCGCCCACCTGTGACCTGCCTGTGGCTGCGGCTACAGCGGCGGGCTAATGCCCGCTCATTTATTACTGCTTTTTATGTATATATGTACGTACGTGTATGTATGTGTGTGTGTATGTATGTGCATATGTATATGTATATGTATATATATTATGTAATAGATGTAAATAAATAAAAAAATAAAAAAAAAGTCAGGTGGGCTGCGGGCTCAGTCTCACCATACACGAACGATACGGGGCTCATACGGGTCGAGGGTAAGGCTGTACACGTATGTACAATACGAAGTAGTTGCCTTGTAGTTATATTTCAACAAAGCTTAAAGTACAGTCTTAAGTAGATTTATACAAAAACATTGCTATAACAATGGGTTTCAGAAAATGCCCCCCCTCCCCCCCCCCTAAAACTTGCACCAGATTGAATAAAAAAGCACTGAAAAACGCGCTATGCGTAAAACACGAAATTTACGCGCTTTGTAATGCCAATGTGCTAGAACTAGCGCATTTCGCGCTAGTTTGGCAACACTGGCGCCGGGAACTGAACATAGTTTATGTTCTCTTTGTCCAGCTATATAGGCGAGGAAGCGTGGTAGAGACGGTAGCGGCAGGAATATTCTTCAGTTGTCTACGTTACAACCAATCACAGCGCGTTCCGCGGCGACGTCATATTTTGGCCCCAAAAACTGCATATATCTCATCCATGGTGCATTGTCAAGCAAAATGAATATGCGTACAGTGATAATTAGCTTATATTGCACCCAAAGCTTTACAAAACTTCGTGTTTTGTTCAATCACACAGTTCACCTGACGTCTCCGTGGAGTGAGGTTGTGTTTGGTTGAGCTCTAGGGATTAGAATGGCTACGTCTGTGATGGAGAGTGTTTGTGTGGAGGTGGAAAGAGAAGTGTGTTGTGTGCTTCTACGGGGGTTGAGAGTGGTAGTGTGGTAGAGTGAAGGAGGCTGAGGTTGGAGAAGGGTCGAGGGAGAGTGTAGGGAGGTGTGAAGATGCGCTTTAAGACTATTCTGGAGGCGTATCGAAGACTGAAAATGAGCTTTGCAAGGTGAAGTGAAACGAAGCTGAAAAGCGTTGTGATGAAGCAGGAAATAGAGGATACTTATCTTAGTGTGGAGGTGAAGGTCCAAATGGAGTGAGTGGAGGGGCACATGCGAAGGATTACCTGTAGGGGTACCAGACGAGATGGACTCGATGAGACTACTCAGGTCACCAGTAAGTCACAAGGGAATGCGTGTGAGGTAGTTGATCATGGAGCCCGCCCGAAGGAGGAAAAAGGTAAAACGATGACATGTGTAGTGCACGAACCAATTTCAGGTGTACTCTCAGGGCTGCAAGAGCGGAGTACGGAGGTAAGAAGGTGGACGAACATCAGTACCCGAAGGTAAATCTTGGTTGTGGTTGACAGTCAGGTTAGGCATCTTGACAGCAGTCTGTGACAGGGAAGGGATGCGGATGAAGTCGGCTGAGATTATCCAGGAAAGGCGATAGGTTATGTTAGTGACAAGATAGTGAGTGCATGGCGACCCAAGGGAAAAAGCCCCTCGTCTTGACTGAGCGCGGGGGAATGATGTGAGGTGTAAGAAGTGAGGAATGTACGGCGGTTCAAGAAGTGTAGGTAAAGGTTAGGGACAGGGATGGTTCCCTGTGGTGTGTGGTGTCCTTCCAAGTACGCTTTGTTGACGACTTTGGTACCTCCAGGGCTATTGCCTTGAATGGCCGGCTGGCACTTCATTGCAAAGATAAATGGCTTTGTAGACAACTGGGACCTCTTTTTCGGGCATAACCACCTCTACGCAGGATGGTGGTGCACTTTCGAGGAAAGGAGCTTCAGATCTTGTCTGAATCCTTGAAAGGGAGGTCGGTGCACTGCAGGCTTTTAAAGATAGAGAAACGGGGAGTAGACACTGGGCGTGGGGTAAGGGAACTTGCGATACTAGGAGGAGTTTTCAGAAGGCAGGGAACTAAAGTGAATCGCAAGAGACGGAGGAGGAGGTGTTTAGTTAAGATAAAGGGAGGAAAAATTGACAAAAAAAAGAGGAGTGCTTGAAGGTTACTATACAAAACTGTAGGAGTATTATAAAAAAAGATAGATTTCCTGAGAAGGAACAAATAGTGTAGAGGATTTTGAATAATAGCATTAACAGAAGCTCATGGGTTGGATAGGTCAGGAAGGTATTCGATCGGAAGTCGAGATAGCTGGGATAAGCTATCACAAGGACCAGAGTAAGCAAGACGAGGTGGAGGAGTTTGCGCTTAGGCAAGAGATGCATGCAGATGTTGTTGTTAATAATGTTATAAACCACAGATGTACAGCATAGATCTATATGGGTAGAGGTTTTACGGAGGGAAACTGAGAAAATGTTTTGGTGTAGCGAAGGCTTCCAACCTTATGTAAAGAGGCTTCAGCTCCTATATGGGAAGAAAAAACAAGGCCTGCAGATATAATCGATTATGCGTGGTGGGAGATTTTAATCTTAGGAATATAGACTGGGATTTAATCACAGGTGGACAGCGACGCAGAGGAATGTTAAAATATTAATCAGGATACTTCCTAAGTCAGCAATCAAGGAGCCTACTAGAGAGATAATATTCTAGATCTATTGTGACAAATGTAGAGGACGATTTAGTTACAAATGTGGAGGTCCGGTGGGATTTTAGATAATAGCGACCATTATGAGATCAGATTTAGCTTTAAAATGGGAAGTGGAAAATTAAGTGGCAATAGCATCGAATGCCTAATTTCAGAAAGGCCAATTATGCAGGATTAAGAAGGGGACACCTGGAGGTTAGTAATAAGACGGTGTGGAGGAGGGAAATTTTTTTTTTTACCAGAATAATGACAGGGGATGACAGCTGGAACGGCCAATTATGAAGATTGGAAGGCAACCTGGAGTAATCTGGCGCGCGGTTCAGATATGGGTAGTGCGGTCGAGGCTGAGGAGATAATTAGAGCGGTTAGACAGGGAAGTGAGTCAGGGCCTGAGGAGGGTAACTAGAGAGCGTTAGAAGGGGAAGTGGGTCGGAGCCGAGGAGGATTATACTCATTTTGTAAGGAATATAATTGACGGACAGAAAAAGAAATAGTCCTTAAGGGAATAAGGGTCCAGAAAGAGTGATCCAAAATGGATATGACCACAAGTTAAAACACAACATTGGAGTAAAAAGAAAAACATTATTTAGGTTCAAGGGCAGCAGGATGGTAAACAAAGACAGTATAACAGTAATGACGAGGACAGTGAAGAAAATTAACAAATCGAGTTGCTAAAGAACAATTATGAGATAAAGTAGCAGGAACAGGCGAAAAAGGGACCCAAAAAGGGTTCTATCAGGTATATAAAACAAAGACAAGGATTAGTGGGCGGTTTAAGGTCAGGAAGGGGGAGGTCTAAATACGGATGAGGATATATGTAAGAGTATAAATGATTATTTCAAGTGTTTTTACGGAGGAGGATAAACAAAATTAACCTGATAGTGGAACAGATGTCAAAGGAAGCGATGAGGAGAAACTGAAAAGATATTGTGATAATAGGGAAAATGTGGAGAGGGTATAGATAAAATTGAAAATTTTTAAATCGCAGGACAGATGAGTGTATCCCAGGGTATAAAGGAATGCACGGTTAGTGAGCGGTTAGTGCACATTTTTAGTCAGGAAATCGGTTGAGGATAGGCGATGTGCCCATTATGTGAGGAAAGAAATGTACCCATATTTTAAAGAAGGGAGACAGAGGACTAAAGTCAAATTATCGACCCGTAAGTTCAACATCAGTGGTGGGTAAATTATTGGAATCTATTATTGCAAAAAAACCTATGAGAGCACTTACATAACATAGTTGATCATGATTAACAAATGGATTCACCAAGGGTAGTCATGTCTCACCAATTATTGAGTTTTTATAGGAAAGTTATGAGAGGCAGATTAATGATAAGGATTATTGATTATAAGATATCTGGATTAGTAAGACATTGACAAAAGTACCACACTGAGAGACTCTTAAATAAGGTTGGGCTCATGGAATAGATGGGAAGGTTCTTCATTGGAGCAGAGCTTGCTAAGCAATAGGCAACAAAGGGTTACAATAATGGTTCTAAATCGAAGGGGACTGCTGATCGGTGGAGTTCCACAAGGGTTCTTTTTGGTTCCATACTATTTTTGATTTACAAAGACTTGGATAGTGGGGATTAGTTAGGAATATCAGCAAGTTGGTGATGATACTAAGTTAGGTAGGAGTATTGGATCACAGTGGTGCTGCTAAAACCATTATTGCAGGGAGACTTGATAAACTTAACGAGTGGGCACAGTCAGAGGCAGATGGAATTTAATATTGATAAATGCAGCGTATGAATGTTGGTAGAAAAACCCTAGGTGAATTAGAATACATCCATAAGCAAGTAGCTGAAAAGATCAGAAGTGAAAAAAGGATCTTGGAGTGAGGGTAAGCCAGACCTCCGAACCTAGGAAACAAAGTATGAGGCCAGAAATAGAGCTAATAGAGTATAGGATTAATTTTCAGAAAGTGTTAATAAAAGTAGAAAGGCGGTAGTTATTCTAAAGCTTTATCTGGCTCTAGTTCAGGCCTCACCTAGACTAGGCGTTTCAGTTTGGTCTCCATATTACAGAATGGAAATAATTTTTTAGAAACAGTGCAGAGAGGATGACCAAAATGATACAAGGGATGCGTAACTTTAGTTAGAGAGGAGATGAAGTTAGATAAAATATCCTCACTCGAGAGGTAGCATAGTAAGGAGCGATCTGATAGACGTTTCTTAAGTGGATAAAAGGATTAATAAAGGAGAGAGGTAGGAAAAGTTCTTTACGGCTTTAAACCAGGGTAGAAACAAGAAGTAACGGATTCAAGCTGGAAAAGCGTAGATTAGAAAGGGTAATAGGGAAAACTGGTGCACAATAGGGTGGGTGAATGAATGGAATGCGACTCAGTAGGACAGGTAGTTACGTGCGGAGTCATTAAGGAGCTTTAAAGAGGGGCTGTAGGTTCATGGATGGGGATGAAAGGTGGCTGTAGTAGGTTAGGTGACAGGAATACCACGTGTAGCCTCGCGGCCTCTTGTAGTTGACTCATTCTTATGTCTTAGTTCTTATGTTTTGGTGTGAGGAAACGGGTCCATTTTTGAACGAAAAAAACGATATGGCGAATTTGGTGAGGAAAGCCGTAGAAGCCGGCTTTGGCAGCTTGGTTTTCTGTTAACTCGAGGCACTTTTGAGAAGCCGGCTTGCCCAAGCTGGCGCAAGCTGTAAGAAGCCGGAGAAGCGAGGGCATGGGCTCGCTTCTCCCGCTCATACGTGACGCAGAGATAAACCAATATACTCTGAGATAAACAACACATTATGGGCGGGCCAGGCGGAGCTTTGTACAGAGTGAGTATAGCGTAGAAATAATGGTAATACAGATAATAATTAATAGGACACAAATAAAACAATAGATGCTACATTCAAAAGCATGGGACTTACTTAAGGACCCGAACAAGAATAACAAAAATACAAGGTAATGACATGACAGGACAACGTAAAGTGGTTGAAGAATTATCATGTCTTATCAGCCTGACGATAGTCCCTAGCTGTGACGTTAGTTGTTTTTGCAGAATTTCGCTGATAATTATATGGCACAAATTCGCCTAAATTTGTACATTTGTAGAACGGGCGTAAAACTTTCGGATCACACTAATAGAGCTAAAATGGGATGACATGATGCGAGGAAAAACGTCAGGTTGGTGAAATAATTCCGCGAGTCTTTTAACACTAAACACCAGACGTTGTTTTCTAATTTTACATTATGCTATCAAAGCGACCGGAGGAAAACGTTTTCGCTGATGCATTAGCTCCAGAGAGAGAGAGAGGAGAGAGAGAGAGAGAGAAGAGGAGATGAGAGAGCGCCCGAGAGAGAGAGATGAGAGAGAGAGAGAGAGAGAGAGAGAGAGAGAGAAAGAAATTTATGCAAAAAATGGGAAATGTGCCAGACAGAGAAGTAGAGAGAGAGAGAAGAGGAGAGAGAGAGAAAGAGAGAGAGAGAGATGAAGAGAGAGAGACGGCGGCCGAGGAGAGAGAGAGACGGAGAGAGAGAGATATATTAGTAGCATAACCTATCAGTGTTTTGTTAGTTAGAAAAATGTAAGTTCATGTCCATGGTGCATGTCCTCATGGTACTAGTGTCCTGGGTGAAAAGTTGAAAGCTTGATGTTGTGGGTAAAAATTCTTTTACAGCAACTGTGTCTATGGAATATGTGTTCAAATCTTTTGACATTGCATTGTTCTTATCATATTTATGATCCAAAATTCATTTGTGAAAATATTCACCCAGTTAGTATGATCTTAAGGAGGCAGTAGCGGAACTGCGTGGGGAATGAGGCTACGTTTCATGGCGGTGCTCCCGGACCCTGATATATGCAAACATTTTCAGTGCGGGCCTTCCCTTTGAATTATATGGGTAACATATTGAGGAAAATAGCCAAAAATGAAAAACAGCCCCTCTATCTTCCAAGCAAAATATAAAACATACCAAAAAATCGGACAAACCACCAAAGGGAAATCCCGGTGGCGGGGCATTATCTGCACTGGCGGCAGATAATGGCCAATTAATGGAAAGCCATCATTATACATGACCCCTCCATCAGGTGCAGCAGTTAATAAAAGTCACTAATGTGGAAACTCGACCCACCAGCACATATGATGTCTGCGTAGTGTGCCCGACTCTTTACCTGCCCTAATTTAATAGTCATTGGGTATGGAGCAAAAAAACATTAATGTGAAGGATATGTGTGGGATCCAGTCAAATATTCGCAGTTAATCGTAACTATTGATGGCTTTCATTCGACGTACACTTTCGTCATGTGTGGTTGTTTGTTTACAGTTATCAATATGAAGCGCGAGCGGTGTGAGCCCCGACCAGAAGCTGGCAACTGTCAGGCGGTCTAGGCCGAGGCACGCAAGCGAGAGATGAAACCAGGAAGAAGCCAGGGCTTCTTGCGGCTTCCTCACCAAAAATTCGCCTTAGATTAATGAAACAAAACAATAAAAGACTACTGACTGAATCGGAAGCAAGAGAATGTTCGATACACAAGGGACATGAGAAAATATAGGAAAAGTGAGATGCCTGAACAACATAAAGAAGTACAGCTTCCCTCATATATATGTAGATGTTTTGACAAAACTGAATGAAGAGTGATCCCGTGTGGAGAAAAGAACTGTGGACAGTTTGAAAAGATTAATTGATAATTAGTGTAGACAAAGTCTTGTGGGCCCTTCAGAACCCAATGTATGATGTTTTGTAGAGTAATATATACATATTAGACAACAATGTGAGTGCAAAACTCCATCGTGTTTTCCACTGTTGTTGGTGTCGTTGGTTCAATGGTCAAAGTGCCCGGGTAGGGTAGACCTCATCCGTGTTCCTTGATTCCAACAGGGTGCCCAACAGTTCGACAGCCTCAGACAGACAAACCTTTTGACAGGCTGACGTAGAGTTTAGAGTGGCCGTGCGAGAGAGTATATTAGAATAGCGACCCAAGCACACACACACACACACACACCCACACACACACACCACACACACCACCCACACACACCACACACACGCACACACACACACACACACAAACATATAGCACAAACACACACACGTACACACACACACACACACACACACACACACACACACACCAGAGGTGGGGCGTGAGAGCAATACTTAGTGCGATATGCCGATAATGGATACTATCGCACCACCAAAAAAGTATCGCAGTTATCGCAGTATCGCAAAGAGTTCGAAAGTAGCGGGATAAGATAATCGCAACCTAAAGTATCGCTAAATTCCCGCGATACTTTGTCAGTTTAAGAATAAATAGATACAAGGTTTTAATGTGCCTAAACTGATTTAAAAAAATAGAATTTTTTTTTTTGGCCTAATAAAGTGGTTCTTAGGTAGCAAAAGTTATTGCAAAGCAAAAGTTTTTTGGCTATCGCAGTATCGCTGCCGATGACTATCGCTTTAAGAAAAAAGTATCGGTAGCGGAGTTATCGCAGTATCGGTATCGTTTTAGAAAACCGAAAAAAAGTAGCGGAGTAGCGCGTATTCGAACTAGCGGGAATAAAAGCATCGCATATCGTATTCGCATTACCGAAAAAAAGTATCGCGCCCCCACTCTGACACACACACACACACACACACACACACCCACACACACACACACACCACACACACACACACACACACACCACACAACACACACAACAAACGGAAAGTTCAGGAGTCTACGAGTTCATGAATACGGCAAGCGTTACCGCAGAGTTTTTATGTGTAATCTTATATTCTTAAGTGTTTTTGCCCAAAACCCACCTTCAAAAAAATTAGTCAAGCGACCATGGGACAAGCGCTTACCAAATACATTTATTTTGCGATTTTTATTAGTCTATCTCAATCAAATTGAACTTCTGTTTCGCCAACAAAACAGGACAAGACAGACACACGGCTAATCCTATAGTATATTAGACAAGTTTTGTGGGCCTCGGATCCATGTATGGGATGCTGTAGTAGTTGTATAATATGTATAACCTTGTGAGGCAAACCCAATCGTGTTGTGCTGTCGTTGATCAGGTCAAAGTTGTTCGGGTAGACCACCTAACACACCGTAGCCTGCTTCACACAGCCCACACGCCTGCGCCTCACCCCAGACTCAGCCTGACCTCAAACCCAGCACCACGCCGTCTCCCCCAGCCTAAACTGCCTCACCCAGCCCACGTCTTGCCTCACACCAGGCCCCACGCCTGCCTCACTCAGACCCACGTCGTCCTGCAGGCACACACAAATACACACGGAACGCACGCCACGCACACACACATGCATGCATGAGACACACACACAAACACCACAGCATGCATCCACACACACACAAACACGCACACAAACGGTAAGCACGAGTATACGGAGTTTGTGAATTACGGCAAGGCTTTACCACAGACTTTCTTCCTGTAATCTATTAATCAAAAGTGTTTTTACCCAAAACCCCCCTTAAAAATTATCAATCGACATGGAACAAGCCGCTTACCACCTACGATTTATTTGAGATTTTTTTACCTACTGCATAAAAATTGAATTTCATTTTTCGGCTACCCAAAAAGAAGCAGACAGACAGACAGACAGACAGACGGACATACACACGACTACTCCATATATTTTTGATACGGAGACGGGACCCCTCACGAGTTAGTCACCCCCTGTAAAACAAAAATAGGAAAATAAACTAGGTAAATACACACATACATATCTAAAGGGTTTGGGTTGGGCCCCGAGGCTTCAGACCCTTTCAGTTATGATTTAATTTCCGTTCAGCCCCTTATAAAACCCTGATGGGAATAAAACATGGCGGTAATGGGAAAAGTTGGGGTGAAAGGGCAAGGGAAACACGTGATTTTTTATAATGCAAGTGATTGGCTCCAAACCCCTAGCTGAAGTTTATTGGTTTATGACCCCCTCATAAAAACGACAACAAATTTTTTGGTATGATTCAGTGCACTTGAAAATCGATTTGTCATAAAAAGGCTTATATACATCGATGTACAGCACAAATTTTTATGTTTTTGTGGGTTTTTCATTGTCGTCTAAACTCACAAAAATTACTTTTAAAACTTACTACCTACATCGACCCAAAAATTTAAAAATTTTTACATCATAATTATAGCAAGGAATACTTTTAAATTTAATAAGCATTTCCCCCTTTTGCGTTAATTGTTATTATTACTTTTTTATGTTTCTTGTATTGCTTTTAAACGTTAAAGACTATTTTGTCTTTCCCCCATCATTCCACGTTTGTTGAGTAATCAGTGATTGAAAACAGCAATAATCTTTTTTACTGCAGACGGTGATGTAGATAAAAAAAATATTCAAAGTAACAATCAAAGAATAAATTGTCATGGAAAACGAGGGCAGGGTTTAGAACATATTGTTCCCAAAGTTGGTTTCGAGTCTTATATTTTTTAAAAATTGTCAAAAATTCACTCGTCAAGAAAACATTAGGCAAAAAAAAAAGGGAATGTTTTTTTCCTAAAAATATGTCAAAAAAAATATAAGGTTTTTAGATTAAAAAAAACCCCGTATATGAGCAGAAAGAGAAAAAAAGGCCCCAGATGATAGATAGAAGATAGATGTTGTAGAAGATGATAGTTTGATAGAGAGGAAAAGAGAGGAGAGCGAGAGAGAGAGGGGAGAGAGAGGAGGAGAGAAAGAGGAGAGAGAGAGAGAGAGAGAGAGAGGGGGAGAGAGAGAAAAGGGGAGAAGGAGAGGAGAAGGGAAGAGAGAAGAGAGGGGGAAAAGGGAGGAAAAGAAAGGAGAGAAGAAGAGGAGTGGGGGGAGAGGAGAGAGAGAAAAAGAGGAGGAGAAAGAGAGAGGGGGGAAGGGGAAAAGGAAGAGAGAGAGAGAAGAGGGAGGAGGAGAAAAATAAAAGAAGAGAGGAGAAGAGAGAGGAAAGGGAAATTGAAAAAAAATGCTTTTATCAATAGTTGCTTTTAAAGATTTAACCCACAGTCTTGATTGTATTACAAAGATCTGTCATTTGTCTATATTGCTTCTCTCTCTCTCTCTCCCTCTCTCTCTCTCCTTTCTCTCTCTCTCTCTTCTTCTCTCTCTCTCTCTCTCTCCTCTCCCCCTCTCTCCGCTCTTCTCTCTCTCTCTTCCCTCCTTTTTATTTTTTCTACATAAAAAACACATATAGTTTATTTCTTTTCAACAGCTTAAGGGAAAAAATGCAGCCCTTTTTTCTTTAATGTATTTTTGACGAGGGAAGTTTTGGGAAAATTTTTTTTAAAAATAAAAACTCTCAGTCTTTTGCGTTAACAAATGTTGCTAACTGTACCTATTTTTTGGATTTTTTTTTTTGTCCCAAAACAATGGGTGCAAATCTGAAGGCTATATTTTTAAAGATAGGCATTTTGAAGTTAGAAAGTCCCCTTGTTTTTTTTTTTTTTTTTTTTAAAAAATTTTTGAAAGGCTCCCTAAATCATTAGCCCCGGCCCCCCTATAGGGCCCGGGGGGATTTTTTTTTCCCCAAAAAGGTTCGCAAACTTTCGGGTTTAAAGGGTAGGTTAGGGTTTAGGT
>JACEEZ010004668.1:122500-145627 GCA_016584305.1 Chionoecetes opilio | reverse complement strand
CTAGGGGGGAGGTGGGGGGAAAAAGGGAGGTAGTGGGCTTTGGGGCCCCTTTCCCCTCCCCCCTCCTCCTTCCCCTTTTCTTTCCCCTTCCTCCTCCCCCCCCCCCTCCTCCCCCCCCCTCCTCCCTCTGTATTGGGTGTTAGTACTTTGTCCCCTCTTCTTCTTCTTGTTTTTGTAAAGGTTAGTGTTCAAGGAAGCCACTGTTTACCTCATTAGTGTCGTTTCTTACTCGATAAAGGGTGTAATTCAAAAGGGTAACCACCCTTTCTAACAACAGGTTAAAGCACTCTATGTATCTCTGTGTCAAACACCTTAAAATATGTTGGTTGGGTTATGAAAAGGAAGGGGAAAAGGGGGTAAAGGGATAAAGGGACATGGGAAAGGGTAAAGGGACAGGGGAAAAGGGATAAAGGACAATGGGAAAGGATAAAGGGACATGGGAAAGGGATAAAAGGACATGGAAAGGAAATAAATTTAAAAAGGGACGGGGGAAAAGGGATAAAAGGAAATTTTAAAGGAATAAAAAAGGGAAAATTTGGAAAGGGAAATAAAGGGACATGGAAAAGGGAAAAAAAGGGACATTGGGAAAAAGGTTTAAAGGGACATGGGGGAAGGGTTTTAAAGGGACATGGGAAAGGGATAAAGGACTGAAGGGAAATAAAAAGGGACAGGGGAAGGTTTAAAAGGGACAGGGGAAAAGGGATTAAAATGACAGGGGAAAGGGAAAAAAGGAAAAAAAAAGGGGAGGAAAAGGTGGATGAGGAAGGAGGTAAGGAGAAGAGCTAAGAATATATCCCCTACAAAGACAAGAATATCATGTTACCTTTCGAATTCGTCACATTATTCTCTATGGAACTCCCCGTCGTTAATTATTTATAAGTATACTCAGGCTACTTATCTTTCCATTCTTCTTCCGTGTCCGTTTTTGCTCCGCCTCTCCTCTTCTTGTGTGGTAATACCCCCGTCACACTAGAAGGGCCAAATGAGCCGGAATGCCGTCGAAATGAAAAAATTTTGACTGCATTCCAAACATTCGGGCCTATTCTTGTGGCCGGCCCCGAATATTTTGCTCATGCTCAAACTTTCGAGGTGCATCAAAAGTACATAAATATCAAAACGGCTTTCCCAAAGTTCGACGGCATTCCGGCTCACTCGGCCCTAGTGTGGGGGGGGGGCCCCAAAAAAGGGTTTTAGCGTTTGAATATCACTTGTTTATCTCCTTAACCCCTTCACGCCCAGATTTTTTCCCTTTCTAAAAAAAAAAATGTCTGTTGTGGAGTAAAAAGTACAAAAAAGAAAACTAAAATATCCAAAATTAGTTAGTCGCCCAAGGATATAAACAGGTCATATCTATAAAATTTTGTTTAATTCACTAAAAACCGTTTTTTAATGGTCCCCCAAAATTCAATGGAAATTCCCCGTTCCGGGTCTCAAGGGTTTTTTTAAATTTCCCTTCCTGGAGGGATATTGTAAGGACAGTGCCCGGGTAGGCCCAAAAGACTCCCAAACCCCCGTCTTAAAAAAAAGTGATAAAGTAGATTTTAAAAGGGTTTTTTCCTCACGCCCTCACGCCCCTCCCCACACCTTTTTAAGCCCCTTTTAACCCCCGGGGGGGTTTGGGGGTGAAATAGACCCCACTTATCAAAAAGAATTTAATTTTTTTTTCTCGGCTAACTTTTCCTTTCGATATAAAATTCAAAACTCGGGGGGAAAGGGGGGGGAAAAAAGAAGGATTTTTTTTTTTCCTTTTTATCATATCGAGGGTGAATAAAGCTTTTTCTAAATTTTCAAAAAAAAAAAAAATATTCGCAAACAAATATCTTTCAGACATTTTTTTTTGGTCCCCATTCTATAGGTGTAACCCGTGTTCGAAAATATTTTTCGATAATTTTTTTTTTAATTTAAAAATTTACGACACTGACGGGGGATCAAATTTTCCCTGTTAATGTCCTTGTCACGTTGTTTCCAGCCTTAATGCCCTGGGCTTAAGACTACCCATGAAACCTCAATCACCCACCCTGATGCAATAACTGAAAAACCACTCCACAAAAACCCCCTGTCATTACCCCACCAAAACGCACCAACGGCATTAATGACTCTCAAGTAACGAGGAAAAACACCATACAAAGGTTTCCAAATTTTTTCTTCCAAAATGAACTGAATTTTCCATTTTTTATTGGTGGCATTTTGCATAACAAAGGCCGGTAAACCCGAAAAAGAAAACGGTCCCCCAACCGGAAACCTGATGATAAACGCTGATAACGGGAGGGATTGACCTGAGGGCGGGGAGGGGGGGAGGAGAAGGCGAGGAGAAGCTGGCTATCTGGGGGGTCCGGGGGTGTTAGTGGGTGATAGGGCGGGCGAAAAGGGGACGCATGGGAAGGGAAAAAAGGGACATGTGAAGGGGAAAAAAAAAAAAAAAAAAAAGGGCAGGGGAAAGGGGGGAAAAAAAAAAAAAAGGGGCTGGGAAAGGGGATAAAGGGACATGGGAAGGGGGAAAAAAAGGGACATGGGAAAGGGATAAAAAGGCGGGAAAGGGATAAAGGGACATGGGGGGAAAGTATAAATGGAATTAAAAAATTTTAAGGGACATGGGAAAAGGGAAAAAGGGAAAAAAAAATAAAGGGGCAGGGGAAAGGGATTTTAAAGGGTTGGGGAAAATAAAGGGACATGGGAAAAAGGGAAAAAAGGGGCCTTAAGGGGTAAGGGGCGGGGAAAGGGGGTAAAGGGGCCCTGGGAAAGGGGAAAAAAAAAAAGGGACTGGGGAAAGGGATAAAGGGACAGGGAAAGGGAAAAAAAAGGGGCATGGGGGGAAAAAAATAAAAGGGACTGGGGAAAGGGATAAAGGGACATTGGGGGGGAAAGGGGAAAAAAGGGCATGGGGAAAAGGGATTAAAGATTTAATTATTTAAAGGGGCATGGGAAAGGGAAAAAAAAAGGGGGCATGGAAAGGGAAAAAATTTTTAAATAAATGGGGCATGGGAAAGGAAAAAAAGGGACAGGGGAAAGGGAAAGGGGGGAAGGGATAAAAATTTGGGGTAAAGGGGCATGGGGAAGGGATAAAAAAGGGAAGGAAAAAAGGGATTAAATTTTAAAGGGGCATGGGGAAAGGGGTAAAGGGGCATGGGAAAGGGAAAAAAATTAAAAAAGGACCTTTAACATAAAGGGAAAAGGGACAGGGAAAAGGGGAAAAAAAAAAAAAAAAAGGGAAAAACATAAAATTAAAAAAAAAAAAATAAAGGGTTTATAAAGGGGACATGGGGGAAAGGGACAATACTAGACAATTAATAGACATAAATAGGCATGAAATAGACAATAAGTAGACATGATAATAGACAATAATAGACATGATAATAGACAATAATAGACATGATAATAGACAATAGACAATAATAGGCAATAATAGACATGATAATAGACAATAATAGACAATAATAGGCAATAATAGACAATAATAGACATGATAATAGACAATAATAGACATGATAATAGACAATAATAGACATGATAATAGACAATAATAGACATGATAATAGACAATAATAGACATGATAATAGACAATAATAGGCAATAATAGACATGATAATAGACAATAATAGACATGATAATAGACAATAATAGACAATAATAGACATGATAATAGACAATAATAGGCAATAATAGACAATAATAGACATGATAATAGACAATAATAGACAATAATAGACATGATAATAGACAATAGGCAATAATAGACAATAATAGACATAATAGACAATAATAGGCAATAATAGACAATAATAGACATGATAATAGACATAAGTTAGTATAGTAATAGACAATAATAGACATGATAATAGACAATAATAGGCAATAATAGACATGATAATAGACAATAGACATGATAAGACAATAATAGACAATAATAGACATGATAATAGACAATAATAGACAATAATAGACATGATAATAGACAATAATAGGCAATAATAGACAAATAATAAACAATAATAGACAATACTGACAATAATAGGAACATGATAATAGGACAATAATAGCAAATAAATAAAAACATGATAATAGGACAATAATAGCATAATAGTACATGATAATAGACAATAATAGGCAATAATAGACATGATAATAGACAATAATAGACATGATAATAGACAATAATAGACAATAATAGACATGATAATAGACAATAATAGACATGATAATAGACAATAATAGGCAATAATAGACATGATAATAGACAATAATAGACATGATAATAGACAATAATAGGCAATAATAGACATGATAATAGACATGATAATAGACAATAATAGAAATGTAATAGCAACATAAGAGGCCATAATAGACATGATAATAGACAATAATAGACAATAATAGGCAATAATAGACATGATAATAGACAATAATAGACATGATAATAGACATAAGTTAGTATAGTAATAGACAATAATAAACATGATAATAGACAATAGGCAATAATAGACATGATAATAGACAATAATAGACATGATAAGACAATAATAGACAATAATAGACATGATAATAGACAATAATAGACATGATAATAGACAATAATAGACATGATAAGACAATAATAGACAATAATAGACATGATAATAGACAATAATAGACAATAATAGACATGATAATAGACAATAGTAGACAATAATAGACATGATAAGACAATAATAGACATGATAATAGACAATAATAGACAATAATAGACAATAATAGACATGATAATAGACAATAATAGACAATAATAGACGAATAAGTTAGCAGTAATAGACAATAATAGACGAATAAGTTAGCAGTAATAGACAATAATAGACAATAATAGACATGATAATAGACAATAATAGACATGATAATAGACAATAATAGACTAATAGACAATAATAGACATGATAATAGACGAATAAGTTAGCAGTAATAGACAATAATAGAGATGATAATAGACGAATAAGTTAGCAGTAATAGACAATAATAGACAATAATAGACATGATAATAGACGAATAAGTAGCAGTAATAGACAATAATAGACATGATAATAGACGAATAAGTTAGCAGTAATAGACATGATAATAGGCAATAATAGACATGATAATAGACGAATAAGTTAGCAGTAATAGACAATAATAGACAATAATAGACATGATAATAGACAAATAAGTTAGCAGTAATAGACAATAATAGGCAAATAAGTTAGCAGTAATAGACAATAATAGACATGATAATAGACCATAATAGACAATAATAGACATGATAATAGACATGATAATAGACAAATAAGTTAGCAGTAATAGACAATAATAGACGATAATAGACGTAATAATAGACAATAATAGACGTAATAATAGACAATAATAGACGTAATAATAAACAATAATAGACGTAATAATAGAAAATAATAGACAATAATAGACTTAATAAGACAATAATAGACAATAATAGACTTAATAATAGACAATAATAGACGTAATAATAGACGTAATAAGACATGATAATAGACAAATAAGTTAGCAGTAATAGACAATAATAAACATGATAATAGACAAATAAGTTAGCAGTAATAGACAATAATAGACGTAATAATAGACAATAATAGACAATAATAGACGTAATAATAGACGTAATAATAGACAATAATAGACGTAATAATAGACAATAATAATATACAATAATAGATGTAATAAGAGACAATAATAGACGTAATAATAGACAATAATAGACGTAATAATAGACAATAATAGACAATAATAGACGTAATAATAGACGTAATAATAGACAATAATAATATACAATAATAGACGTAATAATAGACAAATAGAACGTCATAATAGAAAATAATAAGGACGTAAAATAGATCAATTACTATATACAATAATAGAGTAATAATAGACACATAGACGTAATAAAAGACAATAATCGAGTAATAATAGACAATACATAATATGACAATAATAGACGTCAAATAATAGACAATAGGACGTAATAATAGACAATAATAGGAAGTAATAATAGACAATATTAATATACAATAATAAGAGTAATAATTAGCCAATAGACGTAATAATAGACAATAATAGACGTAATAATAGACAATAATAATAGACAAATAAGTAGGTATAATAATAGACAATAATAGACAATAATAGACGTAATAATAGACAATAGACGTAATAATAGACAATAATAGACGTAATAATAGACAATAGACGTAATAATAGACAATAATAGACGTAATAATAGACAATAGACGTAATAATAGACAATAATAGACGTAATAATAGACAATAGACGTAATAATAGACAATAATAGACGTAATAATAGACAATAATAATATACAATAATAGACGTAATAATAGACAATAGACGTAATAATAGACAATAATAGACGTAATATAGCAATATAGACGTACAATCAGACAATAATAGCTTAATAATCGGGACAATAGACGGAATAATAGACAATTAATAGACGTCATAATAGACAATAATAATATCACAATGAATAGACGTAATAATAGACAATAGACGTAATAATAGACAATAATAGACGTAATAATAGACAATAATAATATACAATAATAGACGTAATAATAGACAATAGACAATAATAGACAATAATAGACGTAACAATAGACAATAATAATAGACAAATAAGTAGGTATAATAATAGACAATAATAGACAATAATAGACGTAATAATAGACAATAGACGTAATAATAGACAATAATAGACGTAATAATAGACAATAATAATAGACAAATAAGTAGGTATAATAATAGACAATAATAGACAATAATAGATGTAATAATAGACAATAGACGTAATAATAGACAATAATAGACGTAATAATAGACAATAATAATAGACAAATAAGTAGGTATAATAATAGACAATAATAGACAATAATAGATGTAATAATAGACAAATAAGTAGGTATAATAATAGACAATAATAGATGTAATAATAGACAAATAAGTAGGTATAATAGACAATAATAGACAATAATAGACATAATAATAGACAATAATAGACGTAATAATAGACAATAATAGACAATAATAGACAATAATAGACAATAATAGACGTAATAATAGACAATAATAGACAATAATAGACGTAATAATAGACAAATAAGTAGGTATAGTAATAGACAATAATAGACAATAATAGACGTAATAATAGACAATAATAGACAATAATAGACGTAATAATAGACAATAATAGACGTAATAATAGACAAATAAGTAGGTATAGTAATAGACAATAATAGACAATAATAGACAATAATAGACTAATAGACAATAATAGACGTAATAATAGACAAATAAGTTAGCAGTAATAGACAATAATAGACATGATAATAGACGAATAAGTTAGCAGTAATAGACAATAATAGACAATAACAGACATAATAATAGACAAATAAGTTAGCAGTAATAGACAATAATAGACAATAATAGGCAAATAAGTTAGCAGTAATAGACAATAATAGACAATAGGCAAATAAGTTAGCAGTAATAGACAATAATAGACATGATAATAGACAAATAAGTTAGCAGTAATAGACAATAATAGACAATAATAGACAAATAAGTAGGTATAATAATAGACAATAATAGACAATAATAGACATGATAATAGACAATAATAGACAATAATAGACTAATAGACAATAATAGACATGATAATAGACGAATAAGTTAGCAGTAATAGACAATAATAGACAGTGATAAATAGGACGGAATAAGTTAGCAGTTAATAGAAAAATAATAGACATGATAATAGACGAATAAGTTAGCAGTAATAGACAATAATAGACATGATAATAGACGAATAAGTTAGCAGTAATAGACAATAATAGACATGATAATAGACGAATAAGTTAGCAGTAATAGACAATAATAGACTAATAGACAATAATAGACATGATAATAGACGAATAAGTTAGCAGTAATAGACAATAATAGACATGATAATAGACGAATAAGTTAGCAGTAATAGACAATAATAGACAATAATAGACATGATAATAGACGAATAAGTTAGCAGTAATAGACAATAATATAGAATGCATAATAGCGAATAAAGTTAGCAGTAATAGCAATAATAGACAATAATAGACATGATCATAGACGATAAGTTAGCAGTAATAGGACACTAAAGAGACAAAATAGACATAATAATAGACGAATAACGTAGCAGTTAAAGACCATAATAGACAAGAATCGAATGTAATAGACGAATAAGTTAGCAGTAATAGACAATAATAGACAATAATAGACAATAATAGACATGATAATAGACGAATAAGTTAGCAGTAATAGACAATAATAGACAATAATAATTGGCAAATAAGTTAGTATAGTAATAGACAAGTAGGAATTAGTACTATAAAAAATAAAGCACACACACAAACACACACACACCCATCCACATACACATACACACACACCCACCCACACACACATACACCCACACCCACACCCACACACACATACACACACACCCATCCACATCCACATACACACACACCCATCCACATACGCATACACACACACACACACCCACACACACATACACATACACACACACCCATCCACATCCACATACACATACACACACATCCACATACACATACACACACACACATACACACACACCCATCCACATCCACATAACACACACACCCCCCACATACATAACACACAACACCATCCACATCAATGACCACACCCACCCACACACACATACACACACACCCATCCACATACACATACACACACACCCACACACACATACACACACACCCATCCACATACACATACACCCACACCCACACACCCATCCACACACATACACACACCCATCCATACACACACACACACACCCATCCACACCCACATACACACATACACACACACCCATCCACACCCACATAAACACACACACACATACATACACCAACACACACACACCCATCCACACCCACATACACACAACACACACACACCACCAGCCATACATAACCACACCCATCCATACACACACACCACACACACACAACACACACATCCACACATAAATACACACACACACACCCACTACACCCACATTACCACATACACAATAACACATAAAAGTACAACCCACATACACACAAACATACCCACATACCCACATACACACACACACACACACATCCACACCCACATACATATAGTACACACACACACACACACATACAGACTTTATCCGAAAAACCATACATAATAGTTACCGTAGACAACACTATAGTCGCCAGTCACTCGCCACTGCACTAAGTCGGCCCTTAAAACAACTATATACTACTGTTAAGCCATCACTAAGCCTTGTATGTGCCACTGAAGACATGTAGTGTGGATGTAACATATATAAAACTACTGTGCATGTCCTCTTATACTACTACTACACTACTATACTATACTACTACTACTATACTATACTCTCTACACTACTTACTGCTAACTATATACTAATACTACTATGTAGTATGTGGCCACTGAAGATATGTAGTGTGATGTACATAATTAAACTACTGTGCATGCTCTACAGTGGCACATACAAGGTCTGTAGTGAAGGCTAACAGTAGTAATATATATACCTGCTGACATTAGTGAAGTGGCGAGTGGACTGGCGACATATAGTCGAGTACGGTAATGATTACTAATAAATAAAAGTAATGAATAGAATAAGGAAATAATGGCGAAGGGAGGAATTATGGAAGGAGAGAGAGAGAGAGAGACGACGAGAGGAGAGAGAGACCGAGGAGATGAGAGAGAGACGAGACGATGAGAGAGAGAGAGAGAGAGAGAGAGATGTTAGGATTAAAGCAGGAATTATGAAGGAAGGAGGAGGAATTAATGAAGGAATGAAGGAGAGAGAGAGAGAGAGAGAGAGAGACGAGATGAGAGAGAGAGAGAAAGAGAAGAGAGAGAGAGAGAGAGCGAGAGAGACGAGACGAGAGAGAGAGAGAGGAAGAGATAAAGGGAGAGAAAGAGATAGAGAGAGAGAGAAGGAGAAAGAGAGAGAGAAAGAGGATAAGAGATAGGAGAGAGAGAGAGACGAGAGAGAGACGAGAGAGAGAACAGAGACAGAGACAGACGAGAGAGAGAGAGACAGGAGAGAGAAGAGAGAGGAGGAGACAGAGACAGACAGACAGAGAGAGAGAGAGAGAGAGAGAGGGGAGAGAGAGAGAGAGAGGAGAGAGAGAGAGAGGGGGTATTTAATTTTAGGCCCCCCATCTTTAAAGGCCTGCACGCCCATTCCACGCCCATTTGAACACACAAGGGCGTGAAAACAACAACTCAATAAATAATAAATACGAGATAAATACGATAAAAAAGAGAGAGAGAGATTGAGAGAGAGAGAGAGAGAGAGGACCAATAGACGAAATATTACAGAAACCATCCCTCCAACACCTCCCCACTCATCCCTAACCTTAATAACGATAATAACTACGTCAATCAACGCTAAATACGATAAATAAATACCTTCAAAGCGCTCAAGTCGATGTCATCTAAGCTGCAATTCACAGACTGAGCCATTTTGGAGACGTTGTGGTGATTTTCTCGTATTATTCCTGTAGTCACACGGGTTCCTGCATGTCTACCGCCTCTACACACACGTCACACGGCCCGTCATCCTCCAGAATCACAACCAGCACCGTATAACACGGGAAAAAGGGGAAAATTTGGCCTTTGGTAAATATGACACCCGATTGCTTGGCAGGCTAATGGCGGACTGGCGGCAGGGTTAATTACGGAGACGGATTTGTTGCCTATTTTTATCCATACATCATTATACACCCCTATTTGACCTCTAATGACCTTAACTTATTACTGTTAATATAATCTCATGCATTGTTTTATTTTCTATGTCCTCTTCTTTGTTTTTTTTGTATTTCCGTTTCCGTTTTTTATTTCATTGCTCTGTGGAGGATTTAGTACGGAAATGGATTGGTTGCCTATTTTTATCCATACATCCTTATATACCCGTATTTGACCCTTATCCAGGTCAATTTAATAACACAATGATTAGTTCACACCTTATAGTATTTGCTAATGTCTATTCCTCATTTTTTTGCATTACTGTTTCCGTTTTATTTGATGTTCTGTTATGCATTAATTACGGAAACGGTTTTTATTGTATTTTATATTTTTTACCCGATTTCATTGTCAATTATTCATTCAATTTATCTCTCATGTTTTTCACAATATGATTTTGTAACTTATAATATTTCCTTACGTATAAATCATATAGTTTTGCATCCATTTCATTTCCATTTTTTAGTTATTAGTTGTCTTCCTACGTCCTTCTGTCTCCCTCTCATACCCTAAATTAATGTATCATGTAACTTAAAATGTTTTTCTCACATTCATTATACATCTATGGCATTCATTCATTGTTTTTAATCATTATTTTGTATCCGTATTGATTCCTACATGTTTCCTTACAAGTTACCAACCACATCATTTTCTGTATATCAATTGTTTAGTATTTTATAGTAGGAAACAGTTATTGATTTTATAGTTGTGATATTTATTAATGATTTAGGTATATATTAATTGTGTGTTAAGCGTTTTTAGTATTATATTGATTTATAGACATACTGAGCTGTCAAATACGCGTGTTGGTACCACTGGAGGGTGCGGTGGGACAATATTTTGGGTTTAAATAATGAAAAAAATAATGCAAAGTAATGAAAAAACAGTCCAATAAATGCAAATAACAAGAAATAGCCTGAAATAATAGAGAAATTAGTGTGTATTGATAACCCAGACACGAATATTATAGCACATTCATTAATATAACAGAGATTTTAGCTTTAGATTTTAACTAATTATTCAGAAAAAATACAAGATGGCATTTAGGATATAATAATAAGGATAAATATATGCATAAAATAATGTTATAGGTAAATAATTTTGATAGGCTCGTGGTGTGTGAATTACCCGCCTGGACCCTTCTACTGCCCTCATCAGGTGAACTACAGCTATTTACCTCTATTTTCTGGCCCCTGTGTCCACTAATAACGGCTACAGGCAATTTCGTACACAAGTTGTTTCGTATCCAAATTTTTAGTTTCGTACACTGATTTTGAGTCTTTTCGTACCTACCTGGTGTCATTTCGTAACTAGTAAGCAAGTTCAACTCTTGAGCTGAGTGTACGAAACGACTAGGCTTAAAGGACGAAATTTCTAGACCCTGTAGTGTGGTTCTGTTCAACTTACTAGATTCTAGTCAACATTCTCCTATGAACTTCCGTCGCAAATCATTACTTTTGGAGATAATCGGATGTTGGTTCTAGGGAGGCGAGAGACAAGTGTACGGTCCCGCACACTCTCTTCCTCTGTGCACGCAATCGCCCTGTTCGTCCCTTTGCCGCGACTTTTTTTATGCAGATTGTTGGCTTGTTTAGTTAGGAGGTGAAAGCGTGGGAATATGTTAGGTTGGGTTAGAATTAGTGAAGTGAGTCTAAAGGTGGTTAGTTAGTTTAATTTTCATATCTCCTATACACCCTTCCTATTAAAAAAGTCTTATATCTCCGAAAGGAGGATTGCGACGGAAGTTCATAGAGAGAATGTTTCCTAGAATCTATTAAGGTGAACAGAAACCACACTAACAAGGGTCTAGGCAATTTCGGTCCTAGTGTAAAAATTTACCCCAAGTTGCTATAATGTTTTTTAATAGGTAGCAGTGGTAGTAGCAGTAGTAGTAGTGGTAGTAATAGTAGTAGTAGAAGTAGTAGTAGTAGTAGTAGTAGTAGTAGTAGTAGTAGTAGTAGTAGTAGTGGTGGTAGTAGTAGTAGTAGTAGTAGTAGTAGTAGTAGTGTAGTGTATTTACAACTATAATAATAATAATAATAATAATAATAATAATAAATAATAATAATAATAATTGATATACCTGAGAGAGAGAGAGAGAGAGAGAGAGAGAGAGAGAGAGAGAGAGAGAGAGATAGTAGCGCCTGTACACAGAGTACTTTCCGCCAGGCAGACACCATGACGGCGTAAATAGCGGCTTAAATGAATGAAAAAACCTTCCAATAAATCAAGAAACATAAAACCTAATACACCTAAGCTTACAGGAGAGATGGAAAAAAAAATAATAAAAAAATACATAAGTGTTACGCCAAGCCCGAACCTAGGACCGTGAAACACGCATGATAACATATTTACAAATCATTACAGACATAGTGGTTTAATTATCTAACACCATTATTACCTCAAACCCAAGAATTTAATTTTTTTTTTTTTTTGCGGAGAAATATTGTTGCCTTGACAGAACATGAGTTGGAGCCTTCACGTCACTAGCCTCATAACACGCTGCACTAAGTACATTATCTATATGGAAATGTTGGATACAAATCAGACAAACAAGAAAAGCCTCATAAACCTGGAATTGGCGGGAGATTATGAAAATATACAGTGTTTATAGGGGGCGCCACCAGCGCCATATTTCTTCTAATTTTTATCGACTTTCTTATTAGCGCATTAAAAATCATGGTAGATATATCAAAATTTATGATATGAAAGGCCGATTCTAAAACTGTAACCAGATCCAAGATTGAACCAGGAACTAAAAAGGTTTTTTTTGAAATATACTTACGTGGGCGGAGCCAAAGTCATGACGTCACGGCGGTGGTTGTGACGTCACGGCGAGGCTTGCAGGGGCCCAAGGCTTTCTGCTGCCCTGGCGTAGGTACGGGGGCAGTGCCCCCCATAGGTTTATGAGACGTTGCTAGCTTGTGTGTGTGTGTGTATGGGGCGGGCTAATGGTGGGTGTGATGGCTGGGGTGTGTGTGTGTGCGTATATGGGGCGGGCTAATGGTGGGTGTGTGTGTGTATGGGGCGGGCTAATGGTGGGTGTGATGGCTGGGGTGTGTGTGTGCGTATATGGGGCGGGCTAATGGTGGTGTGTGTGTGTGTTATGGGGCGGGCTAATGGTGGGTGTGATGGCTGGGGTGTGTGTGTGTATATGGGGCGGGCTAATGGTGTGTGTTGTGTGTGTGTATGGGGCGGGCTAATGGTGGGTGTGATGGCTGGTGTGTGTGTGTGTTATGGGGCGGGCTAATGGTGGGTGTGATGGCTGGTGTGTGTGGTGTGTATGGGCGGGCTAATGTGGGTGTGTGTGTGTATTGGGGCGGGCTAATGGTGGGTGTGATGGCTGGTGTGTGTGTGTGTGTAGGCGGGCTATGGTGGGTGTGTGTGTATGGGCGGGCTAATGGTGGGTGTGATGGCTGGGGTGTGTGTGTGTGTGTATGGGGCGGGCTAATGGTGTGTGTGTGTGTATGGGCGGGCTAATGGTGGTGTGATGGCTGGGTGTGTGTTGTATATGGGGCGGGCTAATGGTGTGTGTGTGTGTGTGTATGGGGCGGGCTAATGGTGGTGTGTGTGTGTATGGGGCGGGCTAATGGTGGGTGTGATGGCTGGGGTGTGTGTGTGTATATGGGGCGGGCTAATGGTGTGTGTGTGTGTTGTGTATGGGGGGGCTAATGGTGGGTGTGATGGCTGGTGGTGTGTGTGTGTATGGGGCGGGCTAATGGTGGGTGATGGCTGGTGTGTGTGTGGTGTATGGGGCGGGCTAATGGTGGGTGTGATGGCTGGTGTGTGTGTGTGTGTATGGGGCGGGCTAATGGTGGGTGTGATGGCTGGTTGTGTGTGTGTGTGTATGGGGCGGGCTAATGGTGGGGTGATGGCTGGTGGGTGTGTGTTGTATGGGGCGGGCTAATGGTGGGTGTGATGGCTGGGGTGTGTGTGTGTGTATGGGGCGGGCTAATGGTGGGTGTGATGGCTGGGGTGTGGTGTGTGTGTATGGGCGGGTAATGGTGGGTGTGATGGCTGGTGGTGTGTGTGTGTGTATGGGGCGGGCTAATGGTGGGTGTGTGTGTGTATGGGCGGGCTAATGGTGGTGTGATGGCTGGTGTGTGCTGTGTGTGTGTATGGGGCGGGCTAATGGTGGGTGTGATGGCTGGGGTGTGTGTGTGTGTGTATGGGGCGGGCTAATGGTGGTGTGATGGCTGGTGTGGTGTGTGTGTATGGGGCGGGCTAATGGTGGGTGTGTTGTGCGTATTGGGGGGCTAATGGTGGTTGTGTGTGTATGGGGCGGGCTAATGGTGGGTGTGTGTGTGCGTATATGGGGCGGGCTAATGGTGGGTGTGTGTGTGTCGTTATGGGGCGGGCTAATGGTGGGTGTGTGTGTATGGGGCGGGCTAATGGTGGGTGGTGATGGCTGGTGTGTGTGTGTGCGTATATGGGGCGGGCTAATGGTGGGTGTGATGGCTGGTGGGTGTGTGTGTGTATGGGGCGGGCTAATGGTGGGTGTTGTGTGTGTATGGGGGGGCTAATGGTGGGTGTGTGGCTGTGGTGTGTGCGTATATGGGGCGGGCTAATGGTGGTGTGATGGCTGGTGTGTGTGTGTGTATGGGCGGGCTAATGGTGGGTGTGATGCTGGGGTGTGTGGTTGTATGGGGGGCTAATGGTGGTGTGATGGTGGGTGTGTGTGTATGGGGCGGGCTAATGGTGTGTGTGTGTGTGTATGGGGCGGGCTAATGGTGTGTGTGTGTGTGTATGGGGCGGGCTAATGGTGTGTGTGTGTGTATGGGGCGGGCTAATGGTGGTGTGTGTGTGTGTATGGGGGGGCTAATGGTTGGTGTGTGTGTATGGGGCGGGCTAATGGTGTGTGTGTGTTGGGGGGGCTAATGGTGGTGTGATGGCTGGTGGTGGTGTGTGTGTATATGGGGAGGGCTAATGGTGGGTGTGATGGCTGGTGTGTGGGGTGTGTATGGGGCGGGCTAATGGTGGTGTGATGGCTGGGGTGTGTGTGTGTGTATGGGGCGGGCTAATGGTGGGTGTGTGGCTGGGGTGTGTGTGTGTATGGGGGGCTAATGGTGTGTGTGGTGTGTATGGGGCGGCTAATGGTGTGTGTGTGTGTTATGGGGCGGGCTAATGGTGTGTGTGTGTATATGGGGGGGCTAATGGTGTGTGTGTGTGTGTATGGGCGGCTAATGGTGGTTGTGTGTGTATGGGGCGGGCTAATGGTGGGTGTGTGTGTTATGGGGGGGCTAATGGTGGGTGTGATGCTGGGGTGTGTGTGTGTTATATGGGGAGGCTAATGGTGGGTGTGTGTGTATGGGGAGGGCTAATGTGGTGTGATGGCTGGTGTGTGTGTGTGTGTATGGGGAGGGCTAATGGTGGGTTGTGTGTGTGTATGGGAGGGCTAAATGGTGGGTGTGATGTTGTGTGTATATGGGGCGGCAATGGTGGTGTGTGTGTGCTGTATGGGAGGCTAATGGTGTTGTGTGTGTGTATAGGAGGGTAATGGTGGGTGTGATGGCTGGGGTGTGTGTGTGGTGTATGGGGCGGGCTAATGGTGGGTGTGGTGTGTATGGGGCGGCTTAATGGTGGGTGTGATGGCTGGTGTGTGTGTGTGTGTGTATGGGGCGGGCTAATGTGGTGTGATGGCTGGGGTGTGTGTTGTGTGTGTATGGGGCGGGCTAATGGTGGGTGTGATGGTGGTGTGTGTGTTGTTGTGAGTATGGCGGCGGGCTAATGGTGGTGTGTGTGTGTGCGTATATGGGCGGGCTAATGGTGGGTGTGTGTGTGTATGGGCGGGCTAATGGTGGGTGTGTGTGTGTGCGTATATGGGGCGGGCTAATGGTGGGTGTGGTGTGTGTGCGTATATGGGGTGGGCTAATGGTGGGTTGTTGTGTATGGGGCGGGCTAATGGTGGGTGTGATGGCTGGTGTGTGATGTGTGGTATATGGGCGGGCTAATGTGGTGTGATGGCTGGTGGTGTAGTGTGTATGGGGCGGGCAATGGTGGGTGTGTGGTGTATGGGGCGGGCTAATGGTGGGTGTGACTGGCTGGTGGGTGTGTGCGTATATGGGCGGGCTAATGGTGGGTGTATGGTGGTGTGTGTGTGTGTGTAATGGGGCGGGCTAATGGTGGTGTAATGGTGGGTGTGTGTAAGTGTGTATGGGCGGGACTAAGGTGGGTGTGATGGCTGGGTGTGTGTGATATGGGCGGCTAATGGTGTGTGTGTGTGTGTATTGGGGCGGGCTAATGGTGTGTGTGTTGTGTAGATGGGCGGGCTAATGGTGTGTGTGTGTTTATGGGGCGGGCTAAGGTGGTGTGTGTGTGTGTATGGGGCGGGCTAATGGTGTGTGTGTGTGTGTATGGGGCGGGCTAATGGTGTGTGTGTGTGTATGGGGCGGGCTAATGGTGGGTGTGATGGCTGGGGTGTGTGTGTGTATATGGGGAGGGCTAATGGTGGGTGTGATGGCTGGTGTGTGTGTGTGTGTATGGGCGGGCTAATGGTGGGTGTGATGGCTGGGGTGTGTGTGTGTGTTATGGGGCGGGCTAATGGTGGGTGTGATGGGCTGGTGTGTGTGTGTGTGTGTATGGGGCGGCTAATGGTGGGTGTGATGGCTGGGTGTGTGTGTGTGTATGGGGCGGGCTAATGGTGTGTGTGTGTGTGTGTATGGGCGCGGGCTAATATAGTGTGTGTGTGTGTGTGTATGGGGCGGGCTAATGGTGTGTGTGTGTATATGGGGCGGGCTAATGGTGTGTGTGTTGTGTGTGTATGGGGCGGGCTAATGGTGTGTGTGTGTGTGTATGGGGAGGGCTAATGGTGGGTGTGTGTGTGTATGGGGAGGGCTAATGGTGGGTGTGATGGCTGGGGTGTGTGTGTGTATATGGGGAGGGCTAATGGTGGTGTGTGTGTGTGTATGGGGAGGGCTAATGGTGGGTGTGATGCTGGTGGTTTGTGGTATGGGAGGGCTATGGTGGGTGTGTGTGTGTATGGGGAGGGCTAATGGTGGGTGTGATGTGTGTGTGTAATGGGGCGGGCTAATGGTGGTGGTGTGTGTGTGTGTGTATGGGGAGGGCTATGGGGTGTTGTGTGTATATGGGCAGGGCTAATGGTGGTGTGTGGCTGTGTGTGTGTGTGTAATGGGGCGGGCTAATGGTGGGTGTGTTATAACTATGGTAGGTGCGTTCATATTCGTCCTATACACTCCTTCCTATTAAAGCTATATGTCCGAAATGGATTGCGACGGAGTTCATAGAGGAGATGTTCTTAAATTTTAGGTTAACTGAAATCCAACACTCCCAACACACAACAAACATACAACAACTTTTGTACGAACTGACTGCAGCCCACGCTCACCCTCCCTCTGTGCACTGGTGACTCAATATTTATTTTTGGTTAAGATTCGTTTTATCGCCCATGCTTACTACCGTAGATAACACTATAGTCGCCAAGGTGCACTAATGTCGCCAGGCGCCATATATTACGAGTTATAGCCTCATTACTGCTGTGTCTGTGCCACTGAAGATGATACACAGTAGTTTATATCATGACTGTATAAGCTACACTGTTTCAGCGTTGTTTTATGCTTTGTAGCTGCAAGTATAGACGGTTTACAATTTCACTACGCGTTTTCTTTTCGGGCGACGACGACGGCGGGACACTCTAAACATAAACACTAGCTGGCGACCTTAGTGTAGGTCGCCACTCGGGTTATATTTTAGTAATTTGTTCATTTATAGCCCTACTATGACACAGATGAAGACACAAAATGACACAGACTCTCCAGATAGCCCCTTCTAACTGTCCTGAAATCATGGATGTAGAAATGTAAGTATTATGTTAGCATGTAGTACAGCCCCTTTTAACCCCCCCCTCCCCCCCCCGACAAGCAGGCGTAGGTGTGGGGGTGACATTACAGTAAAACCTCTCATATAGGGACTAATTGGGCCAAGGAGTGGTCCGAGTAATGCAAGGATCCGAATAATGGGGGGATATGTAAAAAAAAATAATAATAATAATAATAAAAATAATAATAATAATAATAATAATAATAATAATTCTAGGTGTATATAAATTATATAACTAGGAAATTTCGACCCTTTAAAAAAAAAAAAAAAAAAAAAAAAATTCTAGGTGTATATAAATTATATAGCTAGGAAATTTCGACCCCTTAAAAAAAAAAAAAAAAAAAAATCTAGGTGTATATAATTAGATAGCTAGGAAATTTCGACCCCTAAAAAAAAAAAAAAAAAAAAAAAAGAGTAGAAGGTCCGAATAATGTCAAAGTCCGAATAATGAGTGTCCGAATACGAGAGGTTTTACTGTACAACATTTTACCCCCCACTATCCCTCTCTCGACCTCTTGTAGCTTTCTTATGTTCTTGTCCAGCCCCTTTCACCCCTTCTTAACCCCCCCTTCCCCCCCCCACAGGCAGGCGTAGGTGTGGGGGTGACAATACAACATTTTACCCCCCACTATCCCTCTCACGACCTCTTGTAACTTTCTTATGTTATTGTCCAGCCCCTCTTTTTAACCCCCTTCTTAACCCCCCACCCCCCCACCCCCACCCCACCCACCCACAGGCATAGGTGTGGGGGTGACAATACAACATTTTACCCCCCACTATCCCTCTCTCGACCTGTTGTAGCTTTCTCATGTTCTTGTCCAGCCCTTTTGACCCCGTATTAACACCCCCCTTCCCCCCCCCCAGGCAGGCGCAGGTGTGGGGGCGGGAGAGGCAATGCGGGCCAACGCACAGACACGCGTGGTGGGGCAGGGGGTGGAGCTCGTGCCCTACCGCTCCCTCCACGTTCACCGCTACCACCAGTGGATGTCCAGCGAGGAACTCCGCACCCTGACCTGCTCCAACCGCCTCACCCTGGACGAGGAGCGACGGATGCAGGAAGCGTGGACGGCGGATGACGACAAGTGTACTTTTATTATCCTCGACCGGGGTTTATTAGCGGCACGAGGCTCGGAAACGGAGAGTATGATCGGCGACACGAATCTGTTTCTGAACGACTCGGAAGATAGGACGATCGCGGAGGCTGAGATTATGATCGCCGAGCCTGCTTTACGAGGGGCTAAGAGAGGCTGGGAGGCTATGCTGCTTATGCTACGTTACGGCGCGGAGTATCTGGGCATAACTAAATATCAGGCCAAGATAGCGGAGTCTAATGTACCGAGTATCAATATGTTTACTAAGATGCATTTCTGTGAGGTCGGGCGGTCTGAGGTCTTCCAGGAGGTTACGCTGGAGGTCGTGGTGGATGAGGGGTGGAGGGGGTGGCTGCGGCAGAACACCCCCTCCTATACCTGCCTCCCCTACACACCCCTGGATGAATAGTGGAAGGGGTTGTGTGTGTGTGTTTATTTATGAAAGTGTATGTTAGAGTGGTTTTTTGATGTGTGTGTGTGTGTTTGTGTCTGGGGAAAGGTCTCTCTCTCTCTCTCTCTCTCGCTCGCTCTCGCTCTCGCTCGCTCTCTCTCTCTCTCTCTCTCTCTCTCTCTCTCTCTCTCTCTCTCTCTCTCTCTCTCTCTCTCTCTCTCTCTCTCTCTCTCTCTCTCTCTCTCTCTCTCTCTCTCTCTCTCTCCCTCTCCCTCTCTCTCTCTCTCTCTCTCTCTCTCTCTCTCTCTCGCTCTCTCTCTCTCTCTCTCTCCCCCCCCTCCCACCTAACACACACACACACACGCACATACACACATAAAATACAAAAACCAACCATTATAGTAGAGAGAGAGAGAGAGAGAGATAGCTCTAATTTTGGCCCTGTTTTAAGGGTATCAATATAAGGGCTAGGTATAGGGTGTAGGGGGGGGAGGGGGTGATATGCCCCTATATATAGTATGCAGGGGTATATATATATAGGGTAAGAGAAGCGATACGTAATAATTTTTTCTTACGTAATGAATTTTTCGGAACGGCTTAAAATTTTGTATGTGTGTGTGTGTTCGTGTGTTTCATTGAGTTGTTTTTCGGAGGGTGTTGATTTTGAGTTCGGTTGTTTTTCTAATATGGAGAGTGAGAAAAGACCGTAATATAATTGTTCTATTATACGTTACTACTAATTTTGAGTCTTTTAGCAAGGCGAAGGAAATATAAGGTTTACCGTAGACAACACTATAGTCGCCAGTCACTCGCCACTGCACTAATGTCGGCCTTAACAATATATTACGAATTATAGCATCACTACAGCCTTGTATGTGCCACTGAAGATGATACACAGTAGTTTATATTATGTACATCACACTACATGTCTTCAGTGGCACATACAAGGCTGTAGTGATGCTATAATTCGTAATATATTGTTAAGGCCGACATTAGTGCAGTGGCGAGTGACTGGCGACTATAGTGTTGTCTACGGTAGAGAGACTAATTTATTTTTGTAATGACTACCGTAGTAACACTAAAATAATGTAAACACAATGTTTATAGGAGTATTGTGTTAACCCCTTCACGCCCAGATCTTTCCTTGGCTATATAAAATTGTCTGTTGTCGAGCCATAAAATTACGAAAAGTCACTGAATATACCAGATTAGTTAGTGGACAAGGATACTAAACAGGTCATAGCTATAAAATATTGCTTATAGTCACTACAAATCGTCGTATGGTACACAAATTACAATGGAAATTACGTTCTGGGCCTCAAGGGGTTCAAGAAATAAGCCTTTTGTTTACATTTTGGGAGCAGTCAAATTAAGTGTTTTGTCCAGATAGAAAAAAAATGTCTGTTGAGCTTAGGTAAAGTGAACCTATAGTCTATTTTTTTTAACAAGGCAAAAATTTCATGTTATCTTAAGGTCTCCTGCTTGAAATGATGCCTGTGTTTACCTGATACTAGGGTTAACTATGATGAAATACAGCATAGATTTAGAAGAAGTGTAGTATTCCCTTCTCCTGGCATCAAATATCAGTCAATGATGCCTGTGTTTACCTGATACTAGGGTTAACTATGATGAAATACAGCATAGATTTTAGAAGAAGTGTAGTATTCCCTTCTCCTGGCATCAAATATCAGTCAATTATGCCTGTGTTTACCTGATACTAGGGTTAAAATGATGCCTGTGTTTACCTGATACTATGGTTAACTATGATCAAATACAGCATAGATTTAGAAGATGTGTAGTATTCCCTTCTCCTGGCATCAAATATCAGTCAATTATGCCTGTGTTTACCTGATAGTAGGGTTAAAATGATGCCTCTGTTTACCTGATACTAGGGTTAAAATGATGCCTGTGTTTACCTGATACTATGGTTAAAATGATGCCTGTGTTTACCTGATACTATGGTTAAAATGATGCCTGTGTTTACCTGATACTATGGTTAACTATGATGAAATACAGCTGACATTTAGAAGAAGTGTAGTATTCCCTTCTCCTGGCATCAAATATCAGGCAGTAAGCAGCAAGGGGGCAGGAATATTTGCCTCGTTAACAAAAATAGACTGTAGTGTGGATTTCAATGTTTGTAGTGTCAGAAAAGGATAATTATAGGACCTCAAGAAATATCAAATGAAGGAAAATAGTTGAAATTATGGAAAAGTTGAAGTGAGTCGCAATATATTTTTTTGAGAGTTGAAAAATAATCGACGAAAAAACTTGAAATAAACCAGAAATGTGATGTTTGGAGGAGGAGGAGGAGGAGGAAGGAAGGAAGGAAGGAAGGAAGGAAGGAAGAAGGAAGGAAGGAAGACATACATAGGAGGATGAAAAAAAAAAAAAAAAATTAAATGAAAGAAAAATTGCAAGGAGAGAGAAAGAGAGACAGAGAGAGAGAGAGAGAGAGAGAGAGAGAGAGAGAGAGAGAGAGAGAGAGAGAGAGAGAGAAATACATGTTTGGAGAATGTATAGACGATATAAATTATTCGTTTTCGAAGCTACGAACACATATAGACGTATTACGAATTTTGTGCGGAGTTAGAAAAACATACTCTAAATATTCATACATATACATATACATACATACACATATACATACGTACATACACATACATACGTACACATATACATACATACATACACATATACATACATACATACACATGCATATACTTATACATACATACATACACATATACATACATACACATATACATACATACATACACATATACATACATACATACACATATACATACATACACATACATACATACATACACATATACATACATACACATATACATACATACATACACATATACATACATACACATATACATACATACATAGGCTACACATATACATACATACACATACATA
>JACEEZ010004668.1:102500-115000 GCA_016584305.1 Chionoecetes opilio | reverse complement strand
CCTTATGTTCTTATGTCTCACGGCCTCTTGTAGCTTCCTTATGTTCTTATGTCTCGCGACCTCTTGTAGCTTCCTTATTTTCTTATGTTCTTATGTCTCACGGCCTCTTGTAGCTTCCTTATTTTCTATGTCTCACGGCCTCTTGTAGCTTCCTTATGTTCTTATGTTCTTATGTCTCACGGCCTCTTGTAGCTTCCTTATTTTTCTTATGTCTCGCGGCCTCTTGTAGCTTCCTTATTTTCTTATGTTCTTATGTCTCACTGCCTCTTGTAGCTTCCTTATGTTCTTATGTCTCTCGGCCTCTTGTAGCTTCCTTATGTTCTTATGTTCTTATGTCTCGCGGCCTCTTGTAGCTTCCTTATGTTCTTATGTTCTTATGTCTCGCGGCCTCTTGTAGCTTCCTTATGTTCTTATGTCTCACGGCCTCTTGTAGCTTCCTTATGTTCTTATGTCTCACGGCCTCTTGTAGCTTCCTTATGTTCTTATGTCTCACGGCCTCTTGTAGCTTCCTTATGTTCTTATGTCTCACGGCCTCTTGTAGCTTCCTTATGTTCTTATGTCGCGCGGCCTCTTGTAGCTTCCTTATGTTCTTATGTCTCGCGGCCTCTTGTAGCTTCCTTATGTTCTTATGTCTCACGGCCTCTTGTAGCTTCCTTATGTTCTTATGTCTCACGGCCTCTTGTAGCTTCCTTATGTTCTTATGTCTCACGGCCTCTTGTAGCTTCCTTATGTTCTTATGTCTCACGGCCTCTTGTAGCTTCCTTATGTTCTTATGTCTCACGGCCTCTTGTAGCTTCCTTATTTTCTTATGTCTCACGGCCTCTTGTAGCTTCCTTATTTTCTTATGTCTCACGGCCTCTTGTAGCTTCCTTATGTTCTTATGTCTCACGGCCTCTTGTAGCTTCCTTATGTTCTTATGTCTCACGGCCTCTTGTAGCTTCCTTATGTTCTTATGTCTCACGGCCTCTTGTAGCTTCCTTATGTTCTTATGTCTCGCGGCCTCTTGTAGCTTCCTTATGTTCTTATGTCTCACGGCCTCTTGTAGCTTCCTTATGTTCTTATGTCTCGCGGCCTCTTGTAGCTTCCTTATGTTCTTATGTTCTCATGTGAGGCTCGCGCGAGGGTGGGAGAGGCAAGTATAACTCTGCGGTGACGCCTTGCCTGGTTTAACTAACTGTAGATTTTTCGACAACATTATGATTTTTTATATATATATGATGTCCTTATTTGTATGTATTTAATATCTTTTAGTGGTCATCGCGCTTGACCTAAACTGTATATGTATTTCTTATTTACCATATCAACGCTCATTTGTTTATCATACATACGCCCTTATTTACATGTAGGGCAGAGCGGGGCAGGTTGCATCGAGGGCAGGTTGCATCATTGCCTCTAACTCGCATTAACTTTTTTTATTATTATTATTGTTGTAGTTGTAGTAGTAGTAGTAGTAGTAGTAGTAGTAGTAAGACGATGTACGTGTGATAACATGCGAGTTAGAGGCAATGATGCAACCTGCCCCGCTCTTCCCTATTCACTATTTCTCAGTGGCTATCGAGCTTTTAAACTTTCTTACTGTTTATATATTGAATCAACTCTCATGTATCTATCCTATCTATGTCTTGATTTACATGTATTTAACCCCTTCACGGCCAAGATCTTTCCTTGGCTATACAAAAATGTCTTTGTCGAGCCATAAAATTACAAAAAGTCTCAATATATAGAATTAGCCAAGTGGACAAGGATACTAAATAGGTCATAGGTATAAAATATTGCTTATAGTCACTACAAATCGTCTAATGGTACCCAAATTACAATGGAAATTACGTTCTGAGTCTTAAGGGGTTAATATTTTTTCAGTTGGCATCGAGTTACCCGACTTCATAGCGGCCAACAAGGGTTTCGGCGAGCTCAAGGAACGCATGATGTCATCGGGGTAGCGGTAGTGACGTCACGGGTCCCGACAGCCAATAGCGGAGCGGGGAAGGCAGAGCATGTGACGTCACCGGCCCTCTCAACCAATAGCAACGCGAGGAAGGCAGAGCATGTGACGTCACCGGCCCTCTCAACCAATAGCAACGCGGGGAAGGCAGAGCATGTGACGTCACTGGCCCTCTCAACCAATAGCAACGCGGGGAAGGCAGAGCATGTGACGTCACCGGCCCTCTCAACCAATAGCAACGCGGGAAGGCAGAGCATGTGACGTCACCGGCCCTCTCAACCAATAGCAACGCGGGGAAGGCAGAGCATGTGACGTCACCGGCCCTCTCAACCAATAGCAACGCGTCTCGCCCCACCAGCCAATCACGTCACGCCTACGAAGTGACGTCATGATTTTTTATTTATTTTGGTATGTATTCTGTATTTTTAATTTTATTTTTTATTAAACGGTACGACAATAAGATGAATAAAAGGGTTAAATAAGGTTAATAGAAAGTGGCTGATAATTTTACTTCAATGACATAAGATTGAAATAATAGATGGCTGTCATTTGTTTATCTAATATCTTCATCATTCAATAAAAGACGGAATATTGACAGTTTTTTTTTCTTATGTTAAATGTCTATTCAATCAGCACCATGTTTGCCCTTGAGGCCCAGAACGTAATTTCCATTGTAATTTGGGTACCATTAGACAATTTCTAGTGACTATAAGCAATGTTTTATAGTTATGACCTGTTTAGTATCCTTGTCCACTAACTCATTTGGTATATTCAGTGACTTTTCGTTATTTTATGGCTAACAACAGACAATTTTATATAGCCAAGGAAAGATCTGGGCGTGAAGGGGTTAGTACCTGCAATGCCTGTCTGTCTGTCCATCTGTCTGTCTGTCTCCCTGTCCATCTGTCTGTCTGTCTGTCTGTCTGTCTCTCTGCCCATCTGTCTGTCTCTCTGCCCATCTGTCTGTCTCTCTGCCCATCTGTCTGTCTGTCTGTCTCCCTGTCCATCTGTCTGTCTGTCTCCCTGTCCATCTGTCTGTCTGTCTGTCTGTCTGTCTCTCTGCCCATCTGTCTGTCTCTCTGCCCATCTGTCTGTCTCTCTGCCCATCTGTCTGTCTGTCTGTCTGTCTCCCTGCCTGTCTGTCTGTCTCCCTGTCCATCTGTCTGTCTGTCTGTCTCCCTGCTCATCTGTCTGTCTCTCTGCCCATCTGTCTGTCTGTCTCCCTGTCTCTCTGCCCATCTGTCTGTCTGTCTGTCTCCCTGTCCATCTGTCTGTCTGTCTGTCTGATCTGGGCGTGAATTTAAGCGGTTAATAAGTCATTCAAATCACCGACATTCATTAACTGGTAAGGAATTGATGAAGAGTTTTTTTGTATAGAAACTCAAACAGTAAACCCAGAAAACTTCAATCCAAAATAGCCTTCAAAATATTGCCTCTTTGAAACGAACTGTACAATTTTAGGGATGAGGCAAAACTATGAGCCTTGGAGTCTATTGGGGTCTTTAAAAGGAGTCTGGATAAATTCATGGATGGGGAAGAGAGGTGGATATAGGTAGTGTTAAGTAACAGGAACTACCTCGTGTAGGTCTCGCGGCCTCTTGTAGCTTCCTTATTTTCTTACGTTCTTTCTTATGTTCTTAATGCATAACTGTCTTGGCCATTAGCTGACCACACTCTCAGAAATAAGGGATATATTAAGGGTAGAATTGTTACATCGCACCATAACTACCCTTGTTAAACCCTATGTCCAGGCTGGAGGGTAGATGCTGCCGATTATACCCTTCATCTACCCTTTATCTACCCTTTTTAGACGAGAGGGTTGCAAAAGGGTATATTTGCGTCGATCCGAAAGGGTAGATTTGTAAGGGTAGAAAAAGGGTAGCAGTATTTCATCACTACAAACACCCTTTTTCTACCCTTTTCCTGCCCTTTTTTTCTAAGAGTGTGCTGCAAATGAACAATGCTTGAATAAATAGTACATCTGATCACTAGGTTGAATAAAGGAGAGAGAGAGAGAAAGAGAGAGAGAGAGAGAGAGTAACGATGAAAAACGCAAATTTTTATCTATTTTTGAGTCAAATCACATATTCACAAAAGTTTATAAAAATGATTCTAATAAATTTAAATTATTATAATGCAATGAAATTAAGCGAGTGTTAAAGGGACAAAATTGCGCCATTTTTAAAAGGGACACAGAGGCAGCCATTTTTAAAGGGGTACTTAGAGGCAGCCATTTTTAAAGGGGTACATAGAGGCAGCCATTTTTAAAGGGGCACATAGAGGTAGCCATTTTTAAAGGGGTACATAGAGGTAGCCATTTTTAAAGGGGCACAGAGAGGCAGCCATTTTTAAAGGGGCACATAGAGGCAGCCATTTTTAAAGGGGTACAGAGAGGCAGCCATTTTTAAAGGGGCACATAGAGGTAGCCATTTTTAAAGGGGTACATAGAGGCAGCCATTTTTAAAGGGGTACATAGAGGCAGCCATTTTTAAAGGGGTACATAGAGGCAGCCATTTTTAAAGGGGTACATAGAGGCAGCCATTTTTAAAGGGGCACATAGAGGCAGCCATTTTTAAAGGGGTACATAGAGGTAGCCATTTTTAAAGGGGCACATAGAGGTAGCCATTTTTAAAGGGGTACATAGAGGTAGCCATTTTTAAAGGGGCACAGAGAGGCAGCCATTTTTAAAGGGGCACATAGAGGCAGCCATTTTTAAAGGGGTACAGAGAGATAGTCATTTTTAAAGGGGTACATAGAGGCAGCCATTTTTAAAGGGGCACATAGAGGTAGCCATTTTTAAAGGGACACATAGAGGTAGCTATTTTTAAAGGGGCACATAGAGGTAGCCATTTTTAAAGGGGCACAGAGAGGCAGCCATTTTTAAAGGGGCACAGAGAGGCAGACATTTTTAAAGGGGTACATAGAGGCAGCCATTTTTAAAGGGGCACAGAGAGATAGTCATTTTTAAAGGGGTACATAGAGGCAGCCATTTTTAAAGGGGTACATAGAGGCAGCCATTTTTAAAGGGGCACATAGAGGAGCTATTTTTAAAGGGGCACATAGAGGTAGCCATTTTTAAAGGGGACAGAGAGGCAGCCATTTTTAAAGGGGCACAAGAGGCAGACATTTTTAAAGGGGTACATAGAGGCAGCCATTTTTAAAGGGGCACAGAGAGATAGTCATTTTTAAAGGGGTACATAGAGGCAGCCATTTTTAAAGGGGTACATAGAGGCAGCCATTTTTAAAGGGGTACATAGAGGCAGCCATTTTTAAAGGGGCACATAGAGGCAGCCATTTTTAAAGGGGTACATAGAGGCAGCCATTTTTAAAGGGGCACAGAGAGATAGTCATTTTTAAAGGGGTACATAGAGGCAGCCATTTTTAAAGGGGCACATAGAGGTAGCCATTTTTAAAGGGGCACATAGAGGTAGCCATTTTTAAAGGGGCACATAGAGGTAGCCATTTTTAAAGGGGCACAGAGAGGCAGCCATTTTTAAAGGGGCACAGAGAGGCAGCCATTTTTAAAGGGGCACATAGAGGTAGCCATTTTTAAAGGGGCACATAGAGGTAGCCATTTTTAAAGGAGCACATAGAGGTAGCCATTTTTAAAGGGCTTATAGAGGCAGCCACATTTTAAAGGAATTAGAGGCAGCCATTTTTAAAGGGACATATGAGGCGCCATTTTTAAAGAGATTTACAGAGAGGGAAAAGTTATATCTAATAATATATCGTTCCCTATCGCTCTTGTTATGCATCAGCAATGTTTTGGACATTATTAAAACCAAGGCTATCATTATCTTAGGTGGTGGCAATTATACGAATAGTTTACCGTAGACAACACTATAGTCGCCAGTCACTCGCCACTGCACTAATGTCGGCCTTAACAATATATTACAAATTTTAGCATCACTACAGCCTTGTATGTGCCACTGAAGACATGTAGTGTGATGTACATAATATAAACTACTGTGTATCATCTTCAGTGGCACATACAAGGCTGTAGTGATGCTATAATTCGTAATACATTGTGCCTGGCGACATTAGTGCAGTGGCGAGTGACTGGCGACTATAGTGTTATCTACGTAGGCCTAGTGAGTTTTATAGGAAGACTAGATAAATATATGGCTAGGGATGATTGGTGGGTGTGATATAGGTAATATAATGAGGGATAGGTCATAGAATCATAATGAGAGAGAGAGAGAGAGAGAGAGAGAGAGAGAGAGAGAGAGAGAGAGAGAGAGAGAGAGAGAGAGAGAGAGAGAGAGAAAGAGGGAGGGAGGGAGGGAGAGCTATTAACGATGTGTTTTATAAGAGAGGCAGGGAATATAATAATGAGAGAGAGAGAGAGAGGGAGAGCTGTGAATTACCGTGTTTTATAAGAGAGGTAGCTAGGTAATATAATAATGTTACGAAGGCAGGCTGTGCTTTCATCAGGGTGACGTCATTCGTGCCAAGGATTCCTATTCGCCGCGGCACGGTGATTGGCTGGCGTGTGGGTGCTGGGACAAGGGAAGAAGAAAGAGGGGTGCCGCGCGTCACCCCGGAGCAGTCAGGTTAGAGACGTCTCTAGGAGGTGACGCGCGGTGTGCTTGCGGTGCGCCTGTCGGGACTGACGGCGACGCAGCAGAAGGGGGTGGATAGTCGCAAGGTTGTGCCTGCGAGGAGGTATAGGCGCAAGGTTGTGCCTGCGAGGAGGTATAGGCGCAAGGTTGTGCCTGCGAGGAGGTATAGTCGCAAGGTTGTGCCTGCGAGGAGGTATAGGCGCAAGGTTGTGCCTGCGAGGAGGTATAGGCGCAAGGTTGTGCCTGCGAGGAGGTATAGTCGCAAGGTTGTGCCTGCGAGGAGGTATAGGCGCAAGGTTGTGCCTGCGAGGAGGTATAGTCGCAAGGTTGTGCCTGCGAGGAGGTATAGTCGCAAGGTTGTGCCTGCGAGGAGGTATAGTCGCAAGGTTGTGCCTGCGAGGAGGTATAGTCGCAAGGTTGTGCCTGCGAGGAGGTATAGGCGCAAGGTTGTGCCTGCGAGGAGGTATAGTCGCAAGGTTGTGCCTGCGAGGAGGTATAGTCGCAAGGTTGTGCCTGCGAGGAGGTATAGGCGCAAGGTTGTGCCTGCGAGGAGGTATAGGCGCAAGGTTGTGCCTGCGAGGAGGTATAGTCGCAAGGTTGTGCCTGCGAGGAGGTATAGGCGCAAGGTTGTGCCTGCGAGGAGGTATATAGATTCGGCAAGGTTGTGCCTGCGAGGAGGTATAGGCGCAAGGTTGTGCCTGCGAGGAGGTATAGGCGCAAGGTTGTGCCTGCGAGGAGGTATAGGCGCAAGGTTGTGCCTGCGAGGAGGTATAGGCGCAAGGTTGTGCCTGCGAGGAGGTATAGGCGCAAGGTTGTGCCTGCGAGGAGGTATAGGCGCAAGGTTGTGCCTGCGAGGAGGTATAGACGCAAGGTTGTGCCTGCGAGGAGGTATAGGCGCAAGGTTGTGCCTGCGAGGAGGTATAGGCGCAAGGTTGTGCCTGCGAGGAGGTATAGGCGCAAGGTTGTGCCTGCGAGGAGGTATAGGCGCAAGGTTGTGCCTGCGAGGAGGTATAGGCGCAAGGTTGTGCCTGCGAGGAGGTAATGTTGTGTGGTAGAGGTGTGGCGTTGGGAGGCACGGGGGACTTCCTGGTAGAGGAATTGCCCCTGTGGTAATGTTGCAGCGCCTAGCTGTACGAGGCGACCGGCAGTGTGTATTGTGCCTGGGGTGCCACTGTGTAGCGTTGGGAGGCACGGGGGACTTCCTGGGAGAGGAATTGCCCCTGTGGTAGTATTGCGGCGCCTGTACGAGGCGGCCGGCTGTGTGTTGTGCCTGTGACGGCCGCTGTGTGTCGCACCGTCACCGGCGCCTTGCAATGTGTGTTGTGCCTGGGGTGGCACTGTGTGGTGGCTATGTAGCGTCTCCCTACGACGGCCGAGGAAGAGGTCGGGGGTTGTGACGTGTGTTGTAGTGTCTAGGAGTTGTAGATTTGTAGTGAGTGACCTTGAAACTTGTACTGTGTGTTACTTCAATATAACACCGTGAGAGGACCCCTTGTGTGTGCCTAAACCCTTCCCCCCTGAGTGTGTGAACAGTCAGAGAAGGGAACACAGCCTAGCTGGTAAGTCCTCAATTCCTAGCACGAGCCATGTTTACGTGCTACGCGTCCCCCCTCTGTTAAGGCCGGTTCCCATCAGCCCGCTTGTACGGCCGTCTTACAACAACACCGCTCAACAATGACGTCACCATCATCACCGCTTGAGTGGTATTTGTGGTAACTGGGCACAGTTGGCAACTCCGCTCGAGCGGACACCGCCGAGCGGGAGAGATGACTTGAATTTAACTTTGTACGGCGGCCGTACAGCGGTACGGTGGTGCGGTAGACTTTCTTGTGACGTCATTGTGACGTCTTTGTTGTTGTACGGCGGCCGTACAAGCGGGAAGGTGGGAACCGGGCTTTAAGCACCTGCCTGCTTCCCTGCATCTCAAGAGAGCAGTCCGGAGCAGGTGTAGAGGAGCCTAGCTGAGGACAGCCAAGGAAGGGGGGCGTTCGTTGCAATAATAATGAGAGAGAGAGGGAAGGAGAGCTATTATCAAGTTGTCAGTGAAGAGTGAGTTGTGAGTTTTATAGGAAAACTAGATAAATATATGGCTAGGGATGATAGGTGGGTGTGATAGGTAATATAATGAGAGAGGTAGGTCATGTAATCATAATGAGAGAGAGAGGGAGAGCTGGTAATTAAGGGTTTTTGAGGCACCTCTTCGGCTCAAGATCGACAACAAGTGGCCGCCATATTGAATTTCCGCCAGCAAGTGTTTCTCATACTGGAATGAAAATTGGAAAATGAGCGATGAGGAAAGAGATATCGACATTGAGAGCGACGTGAGTTATAGACTAAGACCTTGTGCACCTGTCTATGTCCCTGAGGCTTCTGAAATATCCCGGGAAGTGAGGGTTTTGATTGGTAAAGACGGGAGGTGTCTGACCCCTTGTGTGGTAAAGTGTAAACAACGTTGCGTAGTGGAGGGGATTTTTTTCTTAATTTTTTAGTATTTTTTCGTTTTCCTGTTTTCCTGGCTATTCCTCCGTATTTCCACGTGTTGTGTACGTGTGTGTGTGTTTTATACGCACATGTGTAGGTATTTATGTATGCCAGAAGAGGGAAATCTAAGAAATAGGGAAATTTCTGATAAATAATTATATAATTTTTTTTTTTATTTAAGAAAATATGTTACGGCAATACCTAACCCAGACTCCAATAAGGACTTAGAGCGGTTATTCCTCCTCTAATAGACTAGAATACTAATGGGTAATGGTTAAGGCCAGGAAAATTAGTAGTCTCAGAAAATAACCGCGCAGTCCTCGTCCATTTTTACCATTAGAATAAGGGGGGGTAATAATGGACGAGGACTGCGCGGTCGTTTTCAGAGACAGACTAATTTTTCCTGGCCTACAATAGATGCTTTTTGTAATGGAGATGGTTTTATTTTCCGGAAACACTTATTAAAAAAAAAAGTCAATATATAGTTTCATCCAACCAACGATTTTCTGATGCGCCTTATGTTTTTCTGGTGTATTTTTATGTGTTGTGAATTAATCTGCTAACCGTTTATGTCGCATTTTTTTTTTTTGGGGGAAAAAAAAAAAAAAAACTAAAAAAAAAACTAAACCTAACCTAACCTTTACCTATACCCAACCTTTACCTATACGTAACCTAACCTAACCTAACCTTTACCTAACCTAACCTTTACCTAACCTAACCTATACCTAACCTAACCTAACCTAACCTTTACCTAACCTAACCTATACCTAACCTAACCTAACCTAACCTAACCTATACCTAACCTAACCTAACCTAACCTAACCTATACCTAACCTAACCTTTACCTATACCTAACCTAACCTAACCTATACCTAACCTAACCTAACCTAAACCTTTACCTAACCTACCTAACCTATACCTAACCTAACCTAATTCCTAACCTAACCTATACCTAACCTAACTATCAACCTAACCTAACCTAAACTAACCTACACCTATACCTAACCTAACTACTAACCTACCTATACCTAACTAACCTATACCTACCTAACCTAACCTAACCTATACCTATACCTAACTAACCTATACCTAACTAACCTACCTAACCTTTACTAATACTAACAGACTCTATACTTCTACCTAAACCATACCTAACCTAACCTTTACTATACCTAATAACCTAACTAATTTACTAACTAACTACTAACCTGTACTCTAACTTTATTACAACTAACTAATGGCTAACACTTCCTTATTAACTAGTAGAAAAATTGGACCAAACGCGGTTATTATTCTAGACTACTACTTCCGGTACTAGGGTCGTAAAATCGTTGTTGAGACTTTAAATTAGTAATTCCGATTATGTTATTGATTAACAGTGCTCTATTTTCTGGCTAAAAGTGTTTTCAAAAATTGTTTTGAGGGTATATATGAAGTATTATTCTACATGGTAAATTATCTGTGGTAAAATGACAGGACTGCGCGGTATTTTCTGAGACACTATTTCCGGCTTCTTTTGTTACTTGGTTTAATCGTGTTTGAGACGTGTTTTATGTTGTATTCCTGGTTTATTAGTGGTTTATCCCTGTTTGGGGCAACACGTGCTCTATTTGGGGTGCAGTCAGTTCGTACACAAGTTGTTTCGTACACCAAAAAAGTTGTTTCGTAGTCTATATGAAGCCATAGTCATTTCGTACACTCAGCTCAAGAGTTAAACTTGTTGGTAAAAGTGGACGAGGACTGCGCGGTTATTTTCTGAGACACTACTACTTTTCCTGGCTTTAACCATTGAATTAACCATTAGCCATTAGTTATACAGTCTATTAGAGGAGGAATAACCGCTCTAAGTCCTTATTGGAGTCTGGGTCAGGTATTGCCGTAACATATTTTCTTTATAAAATATATTTTCACGCATTTTTCCTCTAATTAAGCGTCTATGTCAGGATTTTAGTGTTTTCATTCATTTAAATGTTCTTTGTGTTATATTGTATCTATTTATACGTAGCTGAAGTTATTTTGGTCATTTATGGAAAAAAATATTGATTTAACCTTTAGTGACACCGTATATTTAAGCCTTTATTTATTGATAATTCTTTTTCTACACCAAATTTAGGGTGATTTATGTGTGTTTTGATCTATTTTGATTTCTCTGCATCGTTTTATGCATTAATCATAGGCCTGGGGGGCATTAATCATAGGCCTGGGGGGATATTTCGTTTCTTTTTCTTTTCTAGCCAGTGTGTTTTTGTTTATATTTTTGTTATCGGCCTTATTCTTCCTTGTAGTTGCCGCGCAAGGCTGTTTGTGTGGCCTTGGCTGTTCACACACACTCTTTGTATAGGTGTGTGTCTGTGTGACGGGATTTACATGGCATTGGTCAAGGAATGCGGCTGACGTGTTGGGTTTAAATGTTACGTTAACGAGAAGACAACAAATCGGATATTTTCGTCACTATAATCTCTATCCCCCCCCAGGATGACGAGTCGCTGGGTGCGGCGCGTGGGGAGTTTCAGTTTGCGTCACAGGCTGAGAAGCGTGCCCACCACAACGCCCTGGAGCGCAAGCGTCGCGACCACATCAAAGACTCCTTCTGCTCCCTGCGAGACTCTGTGCCCTCGCTGCAGGGGGAGAAGGTAGGGGGCGGAGGAGCCAAGGTAATGACGGGCGAGACGTGTTGTGTTCATGTATATATAAGGCTGAGATACATAGCTGCAGTGTTGACATGTAATATATTCATGAAAAATATATAAATTTGTGTTCCTGTAGGCATTAGACTGAGAGATACATAGCTGCAGTGTTGACATGTAATATATTCATGAAAAAGATACAGATTTAATGTAAGAAGATGGCAGGAGGTGTGACTCTATAGTGTTGGGAAATGCGATAGAGAGGTTATGGAGGGTGAGAGAAGTTAGATCAGATAGATGAAAGGATTAATGTGAGCAAAGACTTCATTCACTCATTCTTGTCAATATACAACTAGGTAAACACACACACACACACACACACACACACACACACACACACACACACACACACACACACACACACACACACACACACACACACACACACACACACACACACACACACATCATCTCGTCTTTCTGTTTAAGGTCAGATTCTCCCGTCATGTCTTATCAGGTTAGACGATCGATGACACGCTTCCTATTATATTTTCGCCGTTTATTTAGATTTGTGGCGTGGGTTTTACGCCCCGGATGCTCTTCCTGACAGGCCAGCCCAGGGTTCGGCGGAGGGCCTAAAGTCTATTTTTTTTAACAAGGCAAAAAATTAATTCTATCTTAAGGTCTCATGCTTAAAATGATGCCTGTGTTTACCTGATACTAGGGTTAAAATGATGCCTGTGTTTACCTGATACTATGCTTAAAATGATGCCTGTGTTTACCTGATACTATGGTTAAAATGATGCCTGTGTTTACCTGATACTATGCTTAAAATGATGCCTGTGTTTACCTGATACTAGGGTTAAAATGATGTCTGTGTTTACCTGA
>JACEEZ010004668.1:92500-97500 GCA_016584305.1 Chionoecetes opilio | reverse complement strand
TCTTTATTTTGGTCTTTTTTGTCTATTATTTCTTTATTTATGTCTGTCTATTTTCTTTATTTTGGCCTTTTTTGTCTTATTTTCTTAATTTTTGGCCTTTTTTGTCAATTTTCTTTATTTTTGGCCTTTTTGTCTATTATTTTCTTTATTTTTGGCCTTTTTTGTCTATTATTTCTTATTTTTGGCCTTTTTTGTCTATTATTCTCTTATTTTTGGCCTTTTTTGTCTATTATTTTCTTTATTTTATTATCTGTAGGAAAAACACACTGCCTTTTTTTTCCGTTTTTTATTTATTTTTAATTTTTGTCCCATTTATTTTTATTCGTGTCATCGATTACACACACACACACACACACACACACACACACACACACACCACACACACACACACACACACTTTTCCAGATAGATCTATATATATATTTATGTACAGTATTAATACAAATCGAATAAAAGATCAGATGAATGTTTACAGTTGTATTTTATTAATTCCCAACTTGTAGTCAATAGTAGATAACAGTAAAGTCGCCACCTGCACTAATGTCGCCAGCCGCCATATATTACGAATGATAGCCTCACTACTGCTGTCTGTGCCACTGAAGATGATACACAGTAGTTTATATCATGACTGTATAAGCTACACTGTTTCAGCGTTGTTTTATGCTTTGTAGCTGCAAGTATAGACTGTTTACAATTTCACTACGCATTTTTTTTTCGGGCGACGACGACGGCGGGAGGACACTCAGTAAATAAACACTAGATGGCGACTTTATTGTTGGTAGCCACTTTGTAGATATTTTTGTAATTTGTTCATTTATAGCCCTACTATGACACAGATGAAGACACAAAATGACACAGACTCTCCAGATAGCCCCTTCTAACTGTCCTGAAATCATGGATGTAGAAATGTAATTATTAACGCCACCACACGGCTGTAAACAGAAAAAAAAGTTGTCCTGGCGACTTTACTGTTATCTACGGTAGATGAGTAATTGATGTCATATTACTGTTTTTATCGTACTTTGAGGCGAAAAAGTGAGTAAAAATGGAAGATAGCAATACCAGTTATGCAAAATGTATACCTATATCTTAATTTATAATATCATCGCTCTCTTAGGATATTTCTTTCAATTATCTATGTATTTTTAGTAGCCGAAATGCATTCTAGTTCCTCATTCCTTCCTCACCCGTGGAAATAAGAGTGATTATCGTACCCCACAGAGTAAATAAGAGTGATTATCGTACACCACAGAGTAAATAAGTGATTGTCGTACACCACAGAGTAAATAAGAGTGATTATCGTACACCACAGTAAATAAGTGATTGTCGTACACCACAGAGTAAATAAGAGTGATTATCGTACACCACAGAGTAAATAAGAGTGACTAGCGTACACCACATAGTAAATAAGAGTGACTATCGTACACCACAGAGTAAATAAGAGTGATTATCGTACACCACAGAGTAAATAAGAGTGACTAGCGTACACCACAGAGTAAATAAGAGTGACTCGTACACCACAGAGTAAATAAGAGTGATTATCGTACACCACAGTAAATATGCATGATTATCGTACACCACAGAGTAAATAAGAGTGACTATCGTACACCACAGAGTATATAAGAGTGACTATCGTACACCACATAGTAAATAAGAGTGATTATCGTACACCACAGAGTAAATAAGAGTGATTATCGTACACCAGAGTAATAAGAGTGACTCGTACACCAAGAGTAAATAAGAGTGATTACGTACACCACAGTAAATAGCATGATTGTCGTACACCACAGAGTAAATAAGAGTGACTATCGTACACCACAGAGTATATAAGAGTGACTATCGTACACCACAGAGTATATAAGAGTGACTATCGTACACCACAGAGTAAATAAGAGTGACTATCGTACACCACAGAGTAAATAAGAGTGACTATCGTACACCACAGAGTATATAAGAGTGACTATCGTACACCACATAGTAAATAAGAGTGATTATCGTACACCACAGAGTAAATAAGAGTGACTATCGTACACCACAGAGTAAATAAGAGTGACTAGCGTACACCACAGAGTAAATAAGAGTGACTAGCGTACACCACAGAGTAAATAAGAGTGATAGCGAACCACAGAGTAAATAGAGTGACTAGTACACCACAGAGTAAATAGAGTGATTATCGTACACCACAGAGTAAATATGCATGATTGTCGTACACCACAGAGTAAATAAGAGTGATTATCGTACACCACATAGTAAATAAGAGTGATTGTCGTACACCACAGATTAAATAAGAGTGATTATCGTACACCACAGAGTAAATAAGAGTGACTAGCGTACACCACAGAGTAAATAAGAGTGACTAGTACACCACAGAGTAAATAAGAGTGATTATCGTACACCACAGAGTAAATATGCATGATTGTCGTACACCACAGAGTAAATAAGAGTGACTATCGTACACCACAGAGTATATAAGAGTGACTATCGTACACCACATAGTAAATAAGAGTGATTATCGTACACCACAGAGTAAATAAGAGTGATTATCGTACACCACAGAGTAAATAAGAGTAACTATCGTACACAAGGTAGCGCATATACCTGTTAAGGAAGCTCTATATAAAAGATGCCTGTCTCTTCTCTATTTGTAACATCATAATAAAGAACTTCCGTACTAATATAAACTATAAATCATTATTATAGACGTATTGAATATATATTTGTTTATTTTAAGGTGATTTTGTATACGGTACCGTAGATAACACTAAAGTCGCCAAACGTTTTTCGCCCTCAACGTACGATAAAAGCAATACATATGACATCAATAAAATCATCTAAGCTATATTATTTTATTTCGTCTGCTTAAATGTCCTTAGTAAGACATTTTATATTTATTTTTCGCTATCAATCACTTGCTCACTTTCTAACAGTAGCTACAAGACTACTTATTCATTCCCTATATACAAAATCACTATCATAATTCCTCACTATCACTCACTCTCACATCCTCACCTGCACTCACTTTCAAGTACGACAATTTTACTCCCCGTACGAAAGCTCATATCTATCTTCCTCCTATTTTACTACATATAACTTATCTAACTCATTTCTTTGACCTAAAATTACTATTACTATTTATCACTATCACTCACTATCACTCTCCTCACCTGCACTCACTTTCAAGTACGACAATTTTACTCCCAGTACGAAAGCTCATATCTATCTTCCTTCTACCTTAATCTATATAACTTATCTTACTCATTTCTTGACCTAAATTCACTATTACTATTTATCACTATCACTCACTATCACTCTCCTCACCTGCATTCACTTTCAAGTACGACAATTTTACTCCCAGTACGAAAGCTCATATCTATCTTCCTTCTACCTTAATCTATATAACTTATCTTACTCATTTCTTGACCTAAATTCACTATTACTATTTACCACTATCACTCACTATCACTCTCCTCACCTGCACTCACTTTCAAGTACGACAATTTTACTCCCCGTACGAAAGCTCATATCTATCTTCCTTCTACCTTAATCTATATAACTTATCTCACTCATTTTCTATATCTAAAATTACTATGACTATTTATCACTATCACTCACTATCATTATCTCACTTTCAGGTAAAATAATTAGATGATACCTCGCGTTGTGTACATTCACCAACGAGACACAAGAAGAAGAAGAAGAGGAGTGGGGACCCAGCGTAGACTCACAACTCGCCTTATTTCCGGCTATTTCCGACCTTATAACCCACAGATGGTGAGTGAGACAGTGAGGAGACAGAGAACACAGTATTAGAGATAGCAGAGACAAGAGACAGAGACCTGGGTAGAGTGAGAAAAGAGATAATGAAAGAGAGAGAGAGAGAGGGGTAAGGGGGGTGATTACCTGCCCAAATATTCATCATTAATTAATTACCTGTGTTTCCTGGAGGGTTGTTAGGTGGTACAGGTGTGCAGGGGGTAATAGCCTCTTAATTACCTGGTTGTGAGGTCATTAGGGAGGCTAGTTGGGTTATTAGTGGGGATATTAGAGAATTTATGGGACCAATGGTAGCTGTCGAGGATTTTTGGGACTCGAGGATGTTGTTTGTTTTTTGTTGTTTTTGTTTGTAAAGGTTGTTTGTGTGTGTGTGTGTGTGTTTGTGTTTGTGTGTGTGTGTGTTTGTGTGTGTGGGTGTGTGTGTGTGTGTGTGTTTGTGGGGGTGGGTGTGTGTGTGTGTGTAGGGTTTGTGTGTGTGTGTGAGTGGGTGTGTGTGTGTGTGTGTAGGGTTTGTGTGTGTAGGGTTTGTGGGGGTGTGTGTGTAGGGTTTGTGTGTGTGTAGGGTTTGTGTGTGTGTTTGTGGGGGGGGGGGGTAGGCTTTGTGTGTGTTTTTGTGTGTGTGTGTGTGTGGAGGTGGGGGTGTGTGTGTGTAGGGTTTGTGTGTGTGTTTGTTTGTGTGCGTGTGTGTTTGTGTTTGTGTTTGTGTGTGTGTGTGTGTGTGTGTGTGAATAGAATAGAATGTATTATTGCTCAGACTTAATAAATACAGTATGGAGCACAGCCGCTATAAGCTACAAGACATTTAGCAGGACATTTTAAACACTACTAATAGAAACCTAACCTAACCTAACACACAGATAAGTAGCTACTGCGTCAACTGAACGTTAGGAGAAATACAATTGTCAATTTCCAAAACTAAGTGACACAGAAAGATATAACTAAAATAACTAATAACCCGACATACTTGTTAGCTGATCTAAACATGCTCAACACTGATCTGATGAATAATGACAAGTTCTTCAAAACATTCACACTGCTACTTTGCATAACGCAACATACTTACCATGCGTTGGCCTAAGTGTGTAGTGTTTCTGGCTAGACATCCCGCAGCCTTACAATGGCCTCGTTAGTACATTCGAAAAGGACGTGAGATTCCTCTGCTACAACCTTAGCAATACACTTGTTACAAAGACCACCTTCTGTGTGGCCACCTGTGTAACTACCAA
>JACEEZ010004668.1:25000-82500 GCA_016584305.1 Chionoecetes opilio | reverse complement strand
ACAGGCATCATTTTAACCACAGTATCAGGTAAACACAGGCATCATTTTAACCACAGTATCAGGTAAACACAGGCATCATTTTAACCATAGTATCAGGTAAACACAGGCATCATTTTAACCACAGTATCAGGTAAACACAGGCATCATTTTAACCACAGTATCAGGTAAACACAGGCATTATTTCAAGCAGGAGACCTTAAGATAACATGAAATTTTTGCCTTGTTAAAAAAAATAGACTGTAGACTGGCGGGAGGATTTTTTTTTTGTGTGTGCTCCACTGCTGATAACCCCCCCTGTCTCCCCCCCCCTACAGAGGTGGGTGAAGGCATGCCCCCCCAGGTAGCGGAGGCCATGTTGATGCAGTCACCCCTGGCCACCTCCCTGCTGCAGTCCTTCCTGGCCACCTCACTCTGGTTTGGATCGCCGGACAACAACACACAGAAACGCAAGACCAACGCCAACGCTAAGCAAAAACAACAACACCAGGTTTGTATGCTGTGTATTGGCCTAGTTGTCATATACGGGAAGTGAGTTACAAGAGTCAATCTGATCATGAATACTTTTGGCATCTATAATTACACTGTCCAGCATTAGGGTGGTCCAAGAAGAGGGGGTAACATTTCAAAGTGCACTGGTCCTTTCTCCACACCACTGCTTGTTTTCCTGTTGCATTCCTCTCCTCGTGTGCAAAATTTCATGGCGATACAATGATATTTAGAGGTCGCCCCATCATCTCACTTTCTATCATAGGATTTAACCCGGAAAATATCACATACCCGAATTGGAGCACTTCCCGACATCACAGACCCAAATGGTGTTGATTTCTGAATTCTCCGGGGTTGGTGTGATAGGATAGGATTGCTGTGGCAGCCCCATAGACCACATTTTATCAACTATAAACTGATATGCAGCTGTCTGAATGCTGATTTTCATTATTTGGTTTTCACAGTAAATTTTAGGGGTAGGCCTACCCTGGTTAGGGTACTTCTAGTAGAGATAAAGCAAAATGGTTCGCATTTTTGAAATCAGAAGGGTTGATTTACACATAGAAGTGGTTTCATCAACACTGATTTATTGACAATTCACAAAATATTGTCAAAAAAATCGTTTTTCTCTAGGAAAATAGAGAAATTGAAATGTTCTGTCATATTTTGCAGGTTTTATTAAATAAATGAAATATGAAAGCATTTCTATGTGTAAATCGACCCTTCTGAGTTCAAAAATGCAAACCATTTTGTTCTATCTCTATTAGAAGTACCCTAACCAGGGTAGGCCTACCCCTAATTTACGGTATGAAAACCAAATAATGAAATTCAGCATTCAGACAGCTGTATATCAGTTTATAGTTGATAAAATGTGTCTGGTGTTACCAACCCCGGAGAATTCAGAAATCACCACCATTTGGGTCTGTGATGTCGGGAAGTGCTCCAATTCGGGTATGTGATATTTTCTGGGTTAAATCCTATGATAGAAAGTGAGATGATGGGGCGACCTCTAAATTAAGTTTTATCGCCATGAAATGTCATAGGCTTGTAACCTGGGGGTAGTGGACAAAAAATAACCTTGTGGAGGAATAAAAGTAGAAAAATATTTTTGATGGACCACCCTAGTGTGTGTGTGTGTGTGCGTGTGTGTGTGTGTGTGTGTGTGTGTGTGTGTGTGTCCCTGTTCCCTTCCCTTTCTTCCTTCTGCGTCACCCCTCACCCCCTACACACACCCCTGCACACATCCCTCACCCCTACACACACCCCTGCGTCCCCCCCAGGTGCCCGACGACGTGACCAGCGAGACGTTGGCAGTGGCGGCGGGCTCCACCAAGGACAAAAAGAAGAGGCAGGAGCTGAAGAACACGGGACAGAGCTACGTCAACACCAAGGGCAAGCTGGTGGATGCTAAGCGAGTGTGGCCCCAGGACTGTACCAGGTGGGTGTGGGTGGGTGGGTGTGTGTGGGGGTGTCGGTGGGTGGGGTGTGGGTGGTGTCGGTGGGTGTGGTGTGTGTGTGGACTGTACCAGGTGGGTGTGGGTGGGTGTGTGTGTGTGTGTGGACTGTACCAGGTGGGTGTGGGGGTGGGGGTGTGTGTGTGTGGGTGTGGTGGGTGTGTGTGTGGGTGTGGTGTGTGTGTGTGTGTGGGTGTGTAGGGGAGGTGTGGAGAGGTGTGGGAGATGAGTGGAGGTGAGTGTGTGTGTGTGTGGGGGGGGTGTGGAGTTCTCCGTGTATCTTGTGTGTCGTCTCGTCACTTTAGAGCTCGAGCGGCTCCAATCGCACAAAGAGGCCGACTTGAGCTGAATCGTCCCGACGAGGAGAAAGAGCGAGATGAACCTCTTGTGTTGTCATGTGCTTCGTTGCGAGTCTCATCTTCCCTCCCACTCTCACACCCATCCCTCCCTCTTTCCTTTCTTCCCTCCCTCTCCTATCCTCCCTCTCTCTATTTCTCCCTTCCTCTCTCCATCTCCCTCTCCCTACAAAACCTCCTACCTCTCCCTCCTCTCAACCACCTCTCTCTCTCTCTCTCTCTCTCTCTCTCTCTCTCTCTCTCTCTCTCTCTCTCTCTCTCTCTCTCTCTCTCTCCCCCCCCCCCTCCCTCTCTCCACCTCTCACCCTCACTCTCCCCTCAGATGTCCCCTCAAATGCAACGCCAGGATCAGCGAGGACGAGCGCCTCAAGATCTTTGCGGAGTACTGGGGACTGGCCGACTACAACCTGCAGCGGGAGTACCTGGCCGCCCAATGCAGCGGGAGGAGAAACTGGGGCCGAGCGGTCTGTTACGGACGGTGATTCTGTACTTCCTCACCTCCAGCAAACACACCAACACCAAGCTGCAGGTCTGTGTGTGTGGGTGGGTGGGTGGGTGTGTGGGTGGGTGGGTGTGGGTGTGTGTGTGTGGGTGGGGTGGGTGTGTGTGGGTGTCTTGTGTCTGTGTCTGTGTGGGTGTGTGTGTATATGTGGGTGGGTGGGTGTGGGTGTCTGTGTGAGTGGGTGTCTGTGTGGGTGGGTGTCTGTGTGGGTGTGGGTGTGTGGGTGTGTGGGTGTCTGTGTGGGTGGGTGGGGGTGGGGGTGGGTGGGTGGGTGTGTGTGTCTGTGTGTATTCATCTAGTTGTATTTTCCAGGGCCTGAGCTACACTGGTATGGCCCCGTCTCCCTACCCTAGACAACACTATAGTCGCCAGTCACTCGCCACTGCACTAATGTCGGCCTTAACAATATATTACTACTGTTAGCATCACTACAGCCTTGTATGTGCCACTGTAGAGACATGCACAGTAGTTTATATTATGGACATCACACTACATGTCTTCAGTGGCACATACAAGGCTGTAGTGATGCTAACAGTAGTAATATATTGTTAAGGCCGACATTAGTGCAGTGGCGAGTGACTGGGGACTATAGTGTTATCTACGGTAGTTACATGTTATCCTTGATCCTTAGTGGTTAGTGTTGGGGGAAGCCACCACCCCGGGAGGCGGGTCACAAACCCCGGCTAACACCCGGTACCCATTCACTGCTGGGTGGACAGGGGCTCGGGTTTTAAGGCCCATCTATCTCCGCTCCGCCTTCTGTGTGTGTGTTGTTATTGCTTTGTGGTCTATAGGCTCTTTGTCTGTCTGTCTGTCTCTTTGTCTGTCTCTTTGTCTGTGTCTGTCTGTCTCTTTGTCTGTCTGTCTGTCTGTCTCTTTCTCTGTCTGTGTCTCTTTCTCTGTCTGTTCTATCTCTTTCTCTGTCTGTCTGTCTCTGTCTGTCTGTCTCTTTGTCTGTCTGTCTGTCTGTCTCTTTCTCTGTCTGTGTCTCTTTCTCTGTCTGTCTGTCTCTCTCTTTCTCTGTCTCTTTTTCTGTCTGTCTGTCTCTTTCTCTGTCTGTCTGTCTGTCTGTCTCTTTCTCTGTCTGTCTGTCTGTCTCTTTCTCTGTCTGTCTGTCTGTCTCTTTCTCTGTCTGTCTGTCTTGTGTCTCTTTCTCTGTATGTCTGTCTGTCTGTGTCTCTTTCTCTGTATGTCTGTCTGTCTGTCTCTTTCTCTGTCTGTCTGTCTGTCTGTCTCTCTGGTAAAGTAATTTTGAAAAAGGATGAAAAAAATGTGTTTTTTAATATTCTTTTTATTTATTTGTTGTTTTTTCTTAGGTTCTTTGTGTTGCTCCGCCTCCTGTTTGCTGTTCTTGCTTCTTTGCTCCTCTTCTCCATCTTAATTCTTCTTCTAGTAACAGCAACATAACCTTACCACTACTGTACCCTCTTAGAAAGTTATTCCTCCTCCTCCTCCTCCTCCTCCTACTTTGAACAACATCCTAACAACAACAACAACAACAACAACAACACTAAACACTCTTTAAAACTACTACTTCATCTATTCTACCTCCCTCCTTATCTTATCAACAACAACAACAACAACAACAACACTAAACACTTTAAAACTACCACCAAAGACACTCTACAACAAGATGCCTCACTAGTGGTCCCTCCAATGCAACTTCTGTTATCCGGCGACGGTGGCGCCGCCGTGCAGCAGGAGTTAACCAGCCTGTTGGGCCATTCACTTGCTGCATATGACCAAAGAATATTCACTTCAACTCTTCGCCATTTAAAACTTTGCGAGTCAACTTTTATCATGAAGGGTATCAATAGAAGCGCAATTTTATTAGCTTTCCATTGATATATTTAGTTTTCTGATAAATGAATTAGAACCATGCATACATTACCGTTAACTAAATAAATAAAATCATCAATCGGGTAATTTTCCAGATTGATGATGTTATTTATTTACTTATATATTTCGTTTTCTGATAAATGAATTAGCACCATGTATAAATTAGCGTTAACTAAATAACTAACATCATCAACCGGGAAAATTACCCGATTGATGTTATTTATTTAGTTAACGGTAATGTATGCATGGTTCTAATTCATTTATCAGAAAACGAAATATATCAATGGAAAGCTAATAAAATTGTGCTTCTATTGATACTCTTCATGATAAAAGTTGACTTGCAAAGTTTTAAATGGCGAAGAGTTGAAGTGAATATTCTTTGGTCATATGCAGCAAGTGAATGGCCCAACAGGCTGGTTAACTCCTGCTGCACGGCGGCGGTCGATTTCACGCGCACCCCAGGGCACCCCGGAGTGAGGTATCTTGTTGTTGAACGTCTTTGCTACTACTACTACTACTACATACTACTACTACTACTACTACTACTACTACTACTACTACTACTACTACTACTACTACTACTACTACTACTACTACTACTACTACTTCTTCTATTCAATATACGGTACATCCTCCTCTCACCTGCCTGCTCCTTCCACCCCCCCACAGAGAGAGACAGAGAGAAAGTGAGAGACAGACAGACAGACAGAGTGAGAGACAGACATACAGACAGAGTGAGAGAGACAGACATACAGACAGAGTGAGAGAGACAGACATACAGACAGAGTGAGAGAGACAGACATACAGACAGAGTGAGAGAGACAGACATACAGACAGAGTGAGAGAGACAGACAGAGAGAGAGAGAGAGAGACAGACAGAGTGAGAGAGACAGAGTGAGAGACAGACAGAGAGAGTGAGAGACAGAAACAGACAGTGACAGACATACAGACAGTGAGAGACAGAGACAGACAGAGTGAGAGAGACAAGAGACAGACATACAGACAGAGTGAGAGAGATAGACAGTGAGAGAGACAGAGACAGACATACAGACAGTGACGGAGACAGATGGTTAAGGTTCCCTCCCTCCCCAGGTCTGCCGTCAGTTCTTCCTCAAGACGCTGGACGTGTCGGAGAAAGCGTCGCGCATCGTCCTGGAGAAGATGGTCCGCGGCGAGCTGGGCAACGAGGGGGTGGGGGGCGCCTCTCCCCCTCCCCCCCCGCGCCCCTCCCCGCCCCCCCGCCGCCACCACAAGAACGGGGGGGAGGAAGGGGCGACACGACACAGCACGGCAAGACACAGCAATGACGAGGAGAGTAAGAGCGAAGAGTCGTCCTGATTGCTGTGAAGACGACGGACGACGACAACATTTTTACGGCTTTTTTTTTTTTATTGTTTTGATCGTTGTTATTTTTTTTTATGTTTTGGTTAATAATCATTTGTTTGAGGAGAGAGGAGGAGGAAGAAGAAGAGGAAGAGGAGGAGGAGTTAAAAGAAGAAGAAGAAGAAGAAGAAGAGGAGTTAAAAGAAGAGGAGGAAGAAGAAGAGAGGAGGAGGAAGAAGAAGAAGAGGAAGAGGAGGAGTTAAAAGAAGAAGAAGAAGAATAGTTGGAGGAGAGAACCCACACTCTCTCCCTCCTCTCTCTCTCTCTCCTCTCTTCTCTCTCTTCTCTCCACTCTCTCTCTCTCTCTCTCTCTCTCTTCTCCTCTCTCTTCCTCTCCCCACACACAAGACAATTTAGGATCACACACACACACGTACGTTTTCTCCCGTGTAGGTCGTGTACGCCTCTCAATCATGTGCGTGTCTGTATGTACGTATGCCGGATGCCATTGTGTGTGTGTGTGTGTGCGGCCGCTTGATCTGCTCTCTATCAATTAAATTATCTGAATTACCGAGGAGGTGAAGTGTGTGCGTATGAACAATGGTGTGTGTGTGTGTACGACAATTTACGCACATACGAAGGAGGCAACGCGCACATGTAAACGCATAACGTGTGTGTGTGTGTGTAATTACGTGCCATGTGTGTGTGCGTAATTAAGTGCCGTGTGTGTGTGTGTGTGTAATTATGTGCCGTGTGTGTGTGTGTCTGTGTACGTGTGTGTGTGTGTCTGTGTACGTGTGTGTGTACGTGTGTGTGGTGGTGGCAGACTGACTTCCCAAGCGAGTGTTTTAAACCGACGGAAGAATTGTAAATACGTTAAAATATGTTTATAAGGAAACTCCCTACGTTTATACACGAGAGCGAGAACGAAAGAAAGGAAAAAGAAAGAAAGAAAGAAAAAGAAAGAAAGAAGAAAATTAAAGAAAGAAAGAAAATTAGAGAAAAAATTAAAAATAAAGAAAAGAAAGTAAGAAGAAAATTAAAAAGAAAGAAAAGAAAGTAAGAAAGAAAGAAGAAAATTAAAAAAAGAAAGAAACAAGAAAATTAAAGAAAGAAAGAAAAAGAAAAACAAGAAAATGAAAGAAAGAAGAAAATTATAAAGAAAGAAAGAAAGAAAGAAAATAAAAATAAAATAAACCCTTGAACAGCAAACAGGAAAATAAGTTACTTCTAAACACTTCAAAACGAAATGACGTTTTACTGAAGTGTTTTGATGAGTACTTTGAAGTGTGTGTGTGTGTGTGTGTGTTTGTTTGTTGGTGTCGGAAAATGAGTACGTAGAAATCAAATAAATACGTAGCGATTGAATATGGAAAATATAATCTGTTAATTCGGAGGACAGGAAATTGCTAAGAAAAAAGATATATTACCATTGAACTGAAAATCTCATAGAAATTTATACGTCAATGAAGACAGTTGATGATTGTGTGTGTGTGTGTGTGTGTGTGTGTGTATGTGTGTGTGTGTGTGTGTGTGTGTATGTGTGTGTGTGTGTGTGTGTGTGGTGTTAGGCAGCTTCATTGCAAACGGTTGTGGTGGTGGTGGTGGTGGTGGTGTGTATAGTAGAGAGAGAGAGATAGAGAGAAATAGTAGTAATAATAATAATAGCAATCGCCTCAACTCTTCAATTTCCGTACAATTTCCTCCTTCCGTTCTTACTTCATAAAAAGACAAATTGACGCCGTTTAACATGACGCAACGGAGAAAAACAAGACTGAAATGGACGGTGAACGGCATGCTAAACTACGCAAACTACTCCTTGTTAGAATTACGGCCTGTTTTCTGACTTATATTAACACACACACACACACACACACACACACACGGCGCGCACACACACAGTTTTCTCTGCCAAGACGGTTTTGCAATAGTTGGATACGTAGGTTTAGCCGAGCAATTAGACAATGTAGGTGTTTTGTATTTGTTATTGTGATTCTTTTGTCTCTTGGACCCTTGTACATTCCAGAGAGAGAGAGAGAGAGAGTGTAAGAGAGAGAGAGAGAGAGAGTAGTGTAAGAGAGAGAGAGAGTGTAAGAGAAAGAGAGGAAAGAGTGAGAGAGAGAGTGAGAGTAAGAGAGTGAGAGAAAGAGTAAGAGAGAGAGAAAGAGTGTAAGAGAGTGAGTAAGAGAAAGAAAGTAAGAGAGAGTAGGTGAAGGGTGTGTGTTTCTTTGATCCTCACTCTCTTTCTTTGTCCTTTATCTCACTCCTGATGTGTGTGTGTGTGTGTGTGAAATGATGAGGGACAAAGAGACAGTGACTTAATTATGAGTGTTTTGAAAATGTGTTGAGAAAATAACTGAATAGAAATACTTTACGAGGTGTGAATCAAATAATGAAAGTGAAATGAATTAATTAAAGAATCATTTGGGATGGGTTCGATTTTTTTTTTTTTTTTTTTTTTTTTTTTTTTTGATTACCGACAAAAAAAAAAATCGAAAAATGTTGAACGGGATTTTTTTTTTTTTTATCGAAATGCAAAATGAAAAATCTGTAAATAGTGAATCAATGAATAAAACTTTGAAAATGAAAAGATATGATGTTAAAAAATATATCTATCACGGATTCCCACTAGATGAAAAAGTGAAAGTGAAAAGTTGTGATTAAATGAAAGTGAAAAAAAGTTGTAATTAAATGAAAGTGAAAATAATGCTTAGAAAATTTAACCTTACAACTAACAGCTTTATAGAGACACTTCACATCACTATTATTATTATTACTACTATTCTGAATTACTTTGTGTATATAATGTGTGTGTGTGTATCTCTCTCTCTCTCTTGCCTCACATCACCCCTACACACAGAAGGCCATCACCCCTACATTCAGAAGGCCATCACCCCTACACCGAAAAAGGCCATCACCCCTACACACAGAAAGGCCATCACCCCTACACACAGAAAGGCCATCACCCCTACACACAGAAGGCCATCACCCCTACACAGAGAAGGCCATCACCCCTACACACAGAAGGCCATCACCCCTACACACAGAAGAAAGGCCATCACCCCTACACAGAGAAAGGCCATCACCCCTACACAGAAGAAAGGCCATCACCCCTACACAGAGAAGAAAGGCCATCACCCCTACACAGAGAAGAAAGGCCATCACCCCTACACAGAGAAGAAAGGCCATCACCCTACACAGAGAAGAAAGGCCATCACCCCTACACACAGAAGAAAGGCCATCACCCCTACACAGAGAAGAAAGGCCATCACCCCTACACAGAGAAGAAAGGCCATCGCCTCTACACAGAGAAGAAAGGCCATCGCCTCTACACAGAAGAAAGGCCATCACCCATACACAGAGAAGAAAGGCCATCACCCCTACACAGAAAGGCCATCACCCCTACACAGAGAAGAAAGGCCATCACCCCTACACAGAAGAAAGGCCATCACCCCTACACAGAAGAAAGGCCATCACCCCTACACAGAGAAGAAAGGCCATCACCCCTACACAGAGAAGAATGGCCATCACCCCTACACACAGAAGGCCATCACACCTACACACAAGAAAGGCCATCATACCTACACACAGAAGAATGGCCATCACCCCTACACAGTACACACAGAAGGCCATCACCCCTACACAGAGAAGAAAGGCCATCACCTCTAGTTTTAAGGAGACAGTCCATCTTTCTCCACTCCGCCCGGGGATCGAACCCGGGACTTCTCGGTTGTGAACCTAGCGTGCTAACCACTACACCACGGACTACCCTTCACCTGTACCCTTGTGTGTGTGTGTGTGTGTGTGTGTGTGTGTGCGTGTGTGTTCTCTCTCCCTCCCTTCCTCCTCCATCACTATACACGTCACCATCACACCAGGACACCATTACACTATGAAAATCAAAATATTAGTGTGTGTGTGTGTGTTTTGATTAAGCGTCATTTTTTATCGGATTTTGAGTCTGACTCCTCGTGATTGTGTGTGTTTTATACCGTTTTCTTCTTTTTCTAGATCATGTTTGGTCATTCTGTGTGTGTGTGTGTGTGTGTGTGTGTGTGTGTGTGTGGCTTCGAGTATTGTTTAAAAGTGATGGTGCATTGCTCACCATCACTATCACCACCATCATGTTGTAGTGTAGATGATGCACTTTCCCTTTCCAGATTAATTTGCATTCCATGTGTTCACGTGTGTGTGTGTGTGTGTCATTTTGTATACCAAGATTGTAATTATGAAAAGTGCTCATCTTACAGAGAGAGAGAGAGAGAGGAACCAACATGCCGATAAAGAGAGAGAGAGAGAGAGAGAGAGTGAGAGAGAGTGACTGGATGAATGGAGCAATTATGAGAGAAGGAGGAGGAGGAAGAGAGATAATCATTCCATATTCTCCTCCTCCTCTTCCAATCACAATACATCTCTCTCTCTCTCTCTCTTTCCTTCCTAATTTTAGGCAGCTTAGAGAGAGAGAGAGAGAGAGAGAGGAGCAATGCGCGGCCTTAACACTCCGAGATGAGACCAGATGTAAACATTCTTGCAATAGTTTTTTTCCCTTTCTGTGTTTGTTGTTTTTGTCAGCACTTCAAATATATTGTGTAAAAAGCGACCCTGGTTTGTTTAATTGAACGACATGACGACTGGGGTGGTTTTGATGATGTTGAGGACTCGCTGAGAGGTCACCACGCGCGAGTACCCTAACCTCACACACTCCTATCTCACGTCACGCTCCTCCCCAACCCTCTGCACACCCTGTCAAGCTCCTCCCCAACCCTCTGCACACCCTGTCACGCTCCTCCCCAACCCTCTGCACACCCTGTCAAGCTCCTCCCCAACCCTCTGCACACCCTGTCACGCTCCTCGCCAACCCTCTGCACACCCTGTCACGCTCCTCCCCAACCCTCTGCACACCCTGTCACGCTCCTCCCCAACCCTCTGCACACCCTGTCACGCTCCTCCCCAACCCTCTGCACACCCTGTCACGCTCCTCCCCAACCCTCTGCACACCCTGTCACGCTCCTCCCCAACCCTCTGCACACCCTGTCACGCTCCTCCCCAACCCTCTGCACACCCTGTCACGCCTCCCCAACCCTCTGCACACCCTGTCACGCTCCCCCAACCCTCTGCACACCCTGTCACGCTCCTTCCCAACCCTCTGCACACCCTGTCACGCTCCTCCCCAACCCTCTGCACACCCTGTCACGCTCCTCCCCAACCCTCTCCACACCCTGTCAAGCTCCTCCCAACCTCTCAAACCCTCTGCACACCCTGTCACGCTCCTCGCCAACCCTCTGCACACCCTGTCACGCTTCCTCCCCAACCTCTGCACACCCTGTCACGCTCCTCCCCAACCCTCTGCACACCCTGTCACGCTCCTCCCCAACCCTCTGCACACCCTGTCACGCTCCTCCCCAACCCTCTGCACACCCTGTCACGCTCCTCCCCAACCCTCTGCACACCCTGTCACGCTCCTCCCCAACCCTCTGCACACCCTGTCACGCTCCTCCCCAACCCTCTGCACACCCTGTCACGCTCCTCCCCAACCCTCTGCACACCCTGTCACGCTCCTCCCCAACCCTCTGCACACCCTGTCACACTCCTCCCCAACCCTCTGCACACCCTGTCCAAGCTCCTCCCCAACCCTCTGCACACCCTGTCACGCTCCTCCCCAACCCTCTGCACAGTCACGCTCCTTGCACCTGCACCTCCTCCCCAACCCTCTGCACACCATGTCACGCTTCTCCCCAACCCTCTGCACACCCTGTCACCTCCTCCCCAACCCTCTGCACACCCTGTCACCTTCTCCCCAACCCTCTGCACACCCTGTCAAGCTCCTCCCCAACCCTCTGCACACCCTGTCACGCTCCTCCCCAACCCTCTGCACACCCTGTCCACGCTCCTCCCCAACCCTCCGCACACCCTGTCACGCTCCTCCCCAACCCTCTGCACACCCTGTCAAGCTCCTCCCCAACCCTCTGCACACTCCTCCTCCCAACCCTCTGCACACCCTGTCACGCTCCTCCCCAACCCTCTGCACACCCTGTCACACTCCTCCCCAACCCTCTGCACACCATGTCAAGCTCCTCCCCAACCCTCTGCACACCCTGTCACACTCCTCCCCAACCCTCTGCACACCCTGTCACGCTCCTCCCCAACCCTCTGCACACCCTGTCACGCTCCTCCCCAACCCTCTGCACACCCTGTCACGCTCCTCCCCAACCCTCTGCACACCCTGTCACGCTCCTCGCCAACCCTCTGCACACCCTGTCACGCTCCTCCCCAACCCTCTGCACACCCTGCCACGCTTCCTCCCCAACCCTCTGCACACCCTGTCACGCTCCTCCCCAACCCTCTGCACACCCTGTCACGCTCCTCCCCAACCCTCTGCACACCCTGTCACGCTCCTCCCCAACCCTCTGCACACCGTCACGCTCCTCCCCAACCCTCTGCACACCCTGTCACGCTCCTCCCCAACCCTCTGCACACCCTGTCACGCTCCTCCCCAACCCTCTGCACACCCTGTCAAGCTCCTCCCCAACCCTCTGCACACCCTGTCACGCTTCTCCCCAACCCTCTGCACACCCTGTCACGCTCCTCCCCCAACCCTCTGCACACCCTGTCACGCTCCTCTCCAACCCTCTGCACACCCTGTCAAGCTCCTCCCCAACCCTCTGCACACCCTGTCAAGCTTCACCCCAACCCTCTGCACACCCTGTCAAGCTCCTCCCCAACCCTCTGCACACCCTGTCAAGCTCCTCCCCAACCCTCTGCACACCCTGTCACGCTCCTCCCCAACCCTCTGCACACCCTGTCAAGTTCCTCTCGCTGGCCAACATGTCCTAATATCCTGCCCCCATCTTACTCCTGCCCGTTCCAGTTCCTTCCCTCATTTGTCCTCCCTTTCCCGACCTCCCTGTCTTGCGGACATTCTCCCGGAATCCCCCTCCTTCTCCCTGGACAATGTAACCTCCTTCCTCCAACACATCCACATCCTACATCTGATCTAACCATCCTGCTGTAACATTCCGTTCTTTCCCCTTCCCTCATCGTTTCACTATTATTCTTTAACCCTGACCCTTGATATGCTTTGCCATAGTGCCATAGGACCTCTGATGGCTGGCACATTCACATTTTTAGGCATTAAATCAATCAATCAATCAATCACGCACGAGGCCCCATGCAGGCTGCTTTCCCATACCAAGCAGCTCTCGACAAGACATCAACTTGCCCCAGCCACGAGCCTTGTGGGCGCCCCCTTGGCCTCCTCCACGCCGGATTGTCTCTTACAGATACAACCCGATGGGAAGGATCGGTTTCAGGGTAGCGTGCCACATGCCCATATAGCCCAAGTTGGCGCTGACGGACTATGCAGGTAATAGGTCTCGATTCAGTTTATGGGTGTAGTTCGGAAATTTTTTGACGGCATCTCGTATATATAGATTAGCTGTAATAAAAATATCTTAATATAATGCTTAGACTAACATGGCTTATCATATCTTAAATAGCAAGTCAGCCAACCAGTCAGTCAGTCAGCCAGCCAGCCAACTAGTCAGTCAGTCAGTCAGCCAGCCACTCAACCAACCACCAGTCAGTCAGTCAGTCAGTCAGCCAGCCAGCCAGCCAGTCAGTCAGTCAGTCAGCAGCCAGCCAGCCAGTCAGTCAGTCAGCCAGCCACCCAACCAACCACCAGTCAGCCAGCCAGTCAGTCAGCCAGCCAGCCAGCCACTCAACCAACCACCAGTCAGTCAGCCAGCCAGCCAGTCAGTCAGTCAGTCAGTCAGTCAGCCAGTCAGCCAGTCAGTCAGTCAGTCAGCCACTCAACCAACCAGTCAGTCAGTCAGCCACTCAACCAACCAACCAACCAGTCAGTCAGCCACTCAACCTACCAACCAACCAGTCAGTCAGTCAGTCAGTCAGTCAGCCAGCCACTCAGTCAGCCACTCAACCAACCAGTCAGTCAGCCACTCAACCTACCAACCAACCAGTCAGTCAGTCAGCCACCCAGCCAACCAACCAGTCAGTCAGTCAGCCACTCAACCTACCAACCACCATCCAGTCAGTCAGTCACTCAACCAACCAGCCAGTCAGTCAGCCACTCAACCAACCAGTCAGTCAGTCAGCCACTCAACCTACCAACCAACCAGTCAGTCAGCCACTCAACCTACCAACCAACCAGTCAGTCAGTCAGCCAGTCAGTCAGTCACTGTACTCACCACTCAGCAGTTAGCCAGTCACCCAGGACCTTAATAGCAATAAAGAAATAAATCACATGTATCATTTAATCAAAATATTGAGTCCACTTTATAAAACAAATTTTCTTAAAGTGCTAAACAAACCCTGACAGCTGGCTAATTAAACAAAATAATGAATTGGAGAGACTTAACATATATATGTGGTGACAAAACAGTGTTAGTGGTGAACAGAACACAACCTAACCCCTTGAGGCCCAGAACGTAATTGCCATTGTAATTTGGGTACCATTAGACGATGTGTAGTGACTATAAGCAATATTTTATAGCTATGACCTGTTTAGTATCCTTGTCCACTAACTCATGTGGTATATTCAGTGACTTTTCGTTATTTTATGGCTAACAACAGACGATTTGTAGTGACTATAAGTAATATTTTATAGCTATGACCTGTTTAGTATCCTTGTCCACTAACTCATGTGGTATATTCAGTGACTTTTCGTTATTTTATGGCTAAAAACAGACGATTTGTAGTGACTATAAGTAATATTTTATAGCTATGACCTGTTTAGTATCCTTGTCCACTAACTCATGTGGTATATTCAGTGACTTTTCGTTATTTTATGGCTCACAACAGACGATTTGTAGTGACTATAAGTAATATTTTATAGCTATGACCTGTTTAGTAGCCTTGTCCACTAGTTAATTTGGTTTATTTAGTGACTTTTTCGTAGTTTTATGGCTCAAAACAGATGATTTTCTATAGCCAAGGAAAGATCTGGGCGTGAAGGGGTTAAGAACAGATACTGGGTGACAATGTTCAGTTAGGGAGGAAGGAGCGATGGAGCGAGAGAAATAATTGAACAAAATAAGGACACAAAATAATTGAACCATGTAAATTCGGTCACACACACACACACACACACACAACAGATTAATCAGATACAGACAGACAGACAGACAGGCCTAGGAAATACACACAGACATACACGCATATACCCACACACACACACACATACAAAACCTACATACATACATACAAAACCTACACACACACATACACGCACGCAACAAAAATAAATAAATAAAAAATAAGCCTGCGTTACCGTCCGGATCACGTTATTATCACGGCGACCCGATTCCGCATAACCTCATAGACCCATAACCTCATAACCTCATAGACCTCATAGACCCATAACCTCATAGCCGGGCTTTACACATCATCACACAGAACATGAATGCAAGTGAAAATGACATATAGAAAAAAAATTATAATGACGGCAACATCTTTTTCATCCCTATTTGACTGCAGTAACACTTTTTATGAATTTCTAAGTGTTGTGATTCTGTGTTTAGTAGTGGTTGTAGTAGTAGTGGTGGTTGTATTAGTAGTAGTGGTTGTTGTAGTAGTAGTAGTAGTAGTAGTAGTGGTGAAATATCTGAGAAGGAAAAAAAAAAAGTTAAAATGTTACTATAAATATCAAGTTTGTGATGAAGGTAGGATGTTTTCTGTCTGTCTGTTTGTCTCACACACACACACACACACACACACACACACACACACACTTAATACAAAAATAATTCCCATCATTAACTATCCTCCCTCTATCTCTCTAATTATATATCTATTTATCATGATTGTTAAGTAGTTCTCTTAAAGCTAAATGATCTCTCTCCATCTTGTCTCCCTCCCTTATCTCTCACTACAAATATTGCTCTCTCTCTCTCTCCACCACTCACATTCCTCCTGCACACACATACACACACACACGACTGTTTGGTGGGCACCACACACACACAACAATGGCTGTTTGGTGGGCACACACACACACACACACTTTAAGTAGGCCGTGCATTCATACATTGATACTAAAATAAACACACATGCAAAACCGCACAGTGGAACTCTCAAAAAATATGTGCACACACACACACACACACACACACACGCACACACACACAACCTTTTTCATTCATTTGTTTTGATGACAATATTTTGTTTGCTAAGTTTTAGAATAAGAATAAGAGAAAGAAGATGAAACTGTTCCTCTAAAAGTAAAAGTATCTCTCTTTCTTTCTGTTTAGCCTTCCTTCCTTCCACCTGTCTCTTTAATATCTGGCAACAACTTAAACTACACACAACCCTCGTTTTCCCGGACTACTAGGGGGCAGCGCTGGTCTGGGAACCACAAACGTCCGGGAATCGCAACAGTCCGAGGCCATTACCCACCCCCGGACGTTTATCTTACTCTAGTATTTACTATCCGGCAACCGCCAATATCAACTACCCCGCCGCGGACTTTTACGTCACTTTGTTGTTGTTTTTGGGGCTGCGAGGTTCCCTTGGGGAACACTATGAGCCCTGGTGATGTCCTATGATGCTATCACAGGAGCTGTAGTTGACCTGTCTTCCTCAGGAAGGCACAGGTGAGGCGGAGGACGGCGTGTTGCCGGGAGGGGTGGACGCCAGCCGCCGCCAGCAGGGTGGGCAGGCCACAGGTGGCGACATTCAGGGCGAGGAGTTGAGAGCGTAGCACTACACGGTGGGAGTGGAAGCGCGGACACTGCAGCAGAAAGTGTTCAATAGTCTCAGAGACGTTCCTGCACCAGGGGCAGTGGGGGTCAGGGGACTGACGGAGGCGGTGCAGGTGGACCGTGAGTGTCTTGTGCCCAAATGTAAACAATACGACCGCCGAGCATGCTGCCACCTGGCGGGAGGCACGGACACTGACCAGGGGTGACGGAGACGCTCGGACCGCCGGACAACTTTGTCAATTTAAGGACTGGACCAGGCATCTGTCCGGGACTCTGACATATCCCCGGACCTCGGATTTTGTCCGCAAATCCGATATCCGGGAAATGGAGGTCCGGGAAAACGAGGGTTGTGTGTACACTCAACTCAACATTTTCCGGGCTGCCTAGTGCCGGATTTTGGATTTCCCGGTCATTTTCCGCCCCCGGACATGTGTCAGGAACAGTCCGGGACATTAAGGAAAGTACGGCATTCACATTTCCCGCGGCGAGGTTCCCGGCCGTTAGTTCAGGGATGCCGCCGCTGGGGTCAGGGCGGGCGGGGTGGGAGGGCAAGAGTCGTCGTCTCGGTCATTGTAGCGACGCCGTGGTCTGCACATCCTCCGCTGACGCTGTTATTAATATCGCCGCACTGCCTCCCGTACTGTCGCCCAAGGACACAAAATGTACCAGAAAGCCATAAACCTTACTGGGCCACATAAACTTCAATCCATTCAAGTTTGTGAGGCCTACCGCCTCCCCAAGCAGGGGAGGCGGTAGCAGAGTGGTCAGCGTCTCCGAGTGGCGTTCTCGGTGACCGGAGTTCGATCCCCGAAGAAAACCAAAACCTTTCTGCACCGTCTATCGTGGCCTAAGAACACCCACATGCCCTGCCCATTAACTCTGCCTTGGATTGCGAGTGCATGGGAGGACACAGGGGGGCGGCATGAGCCTCTAATCACAGGCGTCACTATAAGAAACCTGCCTGTGCCACCACGGGCGAGGACCAACCATCACAGCCCTCAAGTGTGCCTCCAGAGCCTGCCATCACAGCCCTCGAGTGTGCCTCCAGAGCCTGCCATCACAGCCCTCGAGTGTGCCTCCAGAGCCTGCCATCACAGCCCTCAAGTGAACCTCCAGAGCCTCCATCCAGCCCTCAGGGACCCAACTGCCTACAGGCGCTATAGCACCAAACCGCTATCAAAACCAAAACTAGAGAACCTAAAGTCGTAATCCGGCTCTACCATCAAAGCCTCATGCTACACACACCCCCACTTTGGGTCCCGTCCGGCCTATCCCCACAGTCCATAAGGTGGTGACCTCCGATCCACTAGACAGCATGAGCCCTCAGTGAACGTCAGCGCCTCACAAAGCCAGAGAAGCAGAGCCACCACCACCCTGGGTCACCAGCTAAGGAGCAGAGAGAAGACGAAGAAAACAAAAAAAACAATCAGAAGAGAGAAGAGAATGTCGGCGTGATCGAACAAGAAAATGAGATAAAACCGATGGTACCCCCATTTGTTCGGCGACTAATCCCTTCTGCAGAGCTTTATCCACCACCCATCATAAACAAAGCCGGGTCCCACGTGAGGTACGGCCTCACACAACTGAAAGGAGCAGAATACCTGGAGAGAGCCAAACAGAGAGAAACAAGGACCAGAGAGAGAGCAGCAGAGATAAGGCCAACTGAGAGGACGATGAGAGAGAGCCAAGAGAGAGAGAGGAATACTAAATCAAGAAGAGAGGAGAGAGAATGTGGAGTGTGAAGTGCAAGAAAATGAGAAGTAAAAGATGAAAGTATTCCATCCATTTGTTAGGCTATGATAATCTCTCTGCAGATCTTTTATAACACACACACACACACACACACACAAAAGCCCGGGTCCCACTGTGAGGTTACGGGTCCACGTCAACCACATAACCTCATAGGACCTAATACCTCATAGCCCACATAACCTTATAGGGCCTAAAACCTCATAGGACCCATAACCTCATAGCCCACATAACCTTATAGGGCCTAAAACCTCATAGGACCCATAACCTCATAGCCCACATAACGTCATAGGGCCTAAAACCTCATAGGACCCATAACCTCATAGCCCACATAACGTCATAGGGCCTAAAACCTCATAGGACCCATAACCTCATAGCCCACATAACGTCATAGGGCCTAAAACCTCATAGGACCCATAACCTCATAGCCCACATAACCTTATAGGGCCTAAACCTCATAGCCCACATAACCTCATAGGACCTAAAACCTCATAGGACCCATAACCTCATAGCCCACATAACCTTATAGGGCCTAAAACCTCATAGCCCACATAACCTCATAGGGCCTAAACCTCATAGCCCACATAACCTTATAGGGCCTAAAACCTCATAGCCCACATAACCTCATAGGACCTAAAACCTCATAGGGCCTAAACCTCATAGGACCTAAAACCTCATAGGGCCTAAACCTCATAGCCCACATAACCTCATAGGGCCTAAAACCTCATAGGACCTAAAACCTCATAGCCCACATAACCTCATAGGGCCCGTAACCTCAGTGGAACCTGGGCAACACACACACACACACACACACACACACACACACACACACACACACACACACATCACAACCCAAAAATAATTGATCCTTTCTAAGTAACTAACAAATAACAGAAAATAACAAACTATGGCGTGACAAAAACGTAAAAATTAGTCAATATGCAAAACCAGGTGGACAAAAATGTGATCAATGGCTAGAAATAAGTGACAACATCGGTAATTCTAACAAGACCTAATCATGCAAACTAGAAAATGACCCAATAAATTAACACCCAAGAAAATGAACTTAATATTAAAATCTCAAATTATAAATCAGAAAAAGTTAGAAAATTTTAACCTTTTTTTTTTTCTCTCTCTCTCTTTGTATCTCTCTCTCTCTTCTCACTTTGTCTCTCTTCTCACTTTGTCTCTCTCTCTCTCTCTCTCTCTTTCTTTCCCTCTTGGATTTTTTCATCAATTTCTACCTACAGAAAATTTTAAACAACTTTTTTTTTTCTCTCTCCTCTCTCTCTCTCTCTCTCTCTCTCGGATTTTTCATCAATTTCTACCTACAAAAAACCTCAAATTAATCAATAATAACCAGTTCCAATCTGAGTCCAATCCATTTATCAAGAGTTCAATCCAATCAATTTATATCCCAATCCATTTCCAATCATTCACAATCACAATCACCTCCATTAATTTTTCAACCACCCAAAAATTTCAGCATCAAAAATATTAAATGACCAATCAATGTATCAGCCAATCCCAATCTACCAATCTTCCCAATCTCATCATACACACATCAATTCAACTTCCCATTTCTTCCACATCTAAATCTTTCCCAATCACAAAATAAAAAAATTAAATGATTAAATTGCCAATCAGTCCCAATCCTAATCTTTTCCAATCCATCCTTTTTAGTCATTCATAAAACACACTACTTTTCAAACCCCCAATCTTCGGTTCTAATCTTTACCAATCCGGATTCTAATCACACACACACACACACACACACACACAAAAAAAAAAAAATTACCATCCAAAAATAATCACATTACAAAAACACACACACAAAAAAAAGAAAGACCAATCACGACTAGTTCCAATCATCCAATCCACTCCTAATCATCCACAAATCATCCTTTCTAGTCATTTCAACCACTTTTTCACATTTCAACCCTTCAAAAATGACTCATCACAACAAAAATACATTAAATTACCAATCACCAATCTTCCTAATCTTTCTTGCTAATCATCCCCAATCAATCATGTCTTGTCACAAAAAAAAATCATAAAAACTACAATTTTCAACCCAACAAAAAATTACAAATCACAAGAAAAAAAACATTAATTTACCAATCAGTACCAGTTCCAATCATCCAATCCATTCCTAATCATCCCCAATCAAACAAGCCATTTCAACCATTTTCACATTTCAACCCATCAAAAATTTCACATCTCAAAAAAGCATTAATTTACCAATCAACACCAATCTACCTACCCCAATCTATTCCCAATCTACTCCCACCTTCCCAATCTTCAGTGTTCGTGCCCGGCCACTTCCTCGAGGTGTGCAATACCCATCATGAGCATGACCCCCGCCAGCAGGGCCACCACCTCCCAAACACTCTGCCAAAACCTCGTGTTCTCCAGCAGCTCGGGAATCACGGTGACGGTGGCGATGTAAATAAAGCCCCCAGCAGTGAAGGGGAGGACCCACGCTATGGCCGAGGCGTCTGGGGGAGAGGGGAAGAAGGGGTGTTAGTGTGGGGGAAGGGGGAGTGTGTGGGGGACCTGAGAGAGGAAAGAGACATGATCAAAACTCCTTTAGTGATGAGTGCAGTTACAACTCACAACAAGCTGGGTAGTTCAAAGTCCCCTGCATGTTTGGGTCTCATCCTAAGGAGTATTTCTAACCCCTACAACAGCCGGGGGATGTAGGATAACACAAGGGGGGTCTGGGGGGGCGAGGTTAGGTGGTCATCAATGCCCTGGGTTAGGTTAGTGAGCTAGCAGGGGGTCTGGGGGCTAGTTATGTTATGTCAGGAGACTGTTGGCTAGTAGGTTGCAAGGAGGAGGAGGAGGAGGAGGAGGAGGAGGAGGAGGAGGAGGAGGAGGAGGAGGAGGAGGAGGAGGAGGAGAGGAGGAGGAGGAGGAGGAGAGGAGGAGGAGGAGGAGGAGGAGGAGGAGGAGGAGGAGGAGGAGGAGGTGTACTGACCTGCTCCTTCAGCCAGCAGTGATATGCAGGTCCCCGCGAAGGCCCCGACGGCTGTGACCAACTGCAGCATCATGGCCTGGGAGGGGTGGTGTTGTGGTTAGGACAACATACAATACACATCAAAACAATACATTATATACTAGAGACAGACAGACAGAGACAGACAGACAGACAGAGAGACAAACAGACACAGAGAAAGACAGACATAGAGACAAAAAGACAGACAGAGACCAGACAGACAGACAAGACAACAGAGAAAGACAGACAACAGCCATTTCACACAACTAAACACACAATCTACCTACCCCAAATTCCAATTATTCCCAATCACTCCACCCATATTTCCAATCTACCCCAAATGCGCCCCTAATTCTATTCCAATATATACTCAAAATCCTTATCGCGCCAGCTACCTCACACGGGGAACCAGCCAAACAACGAACACCAATCAGAGACGTGCTAGGGCAAGGAAGAGAAGGGAAGAGAAGGAGAGAACAGGAAGGACGAGGACGACGAGGAGAGACAGAGACGCCACCACGATGCCCAACACGCACAACGACAATGCCGGACGCGTGATAGGACACAAAAACACACAACAGACGAAGAGACAGACGACAGCAGCAGACGGCAGCAGACAGGAAAGTCAGCAGTACAGACAGAGGAGGCACAGACGGGACAAGACGACAGAGACAAGAAGACAGACGAGAGCATACAGACGGACAACAAGACAGAGGACAAAAGACAGACAGGAAGAGCAACAGAGAGACAGAGACAAACGACAGAAGAGACAACACAGACAGACAGAGACAAACAGACAGACAGAGAGACAAACAGACAGCGAGCAGAAAACAGACAGACGAGACAAAAGACAGAAGAGAAACAGAAACGACAGACAGAGAGACAAACAGACAGACGAGAAGACAGAACGAGACAAACAGACAGACAGAGAGACAAACAGACATGACGAGAGCAACAGACAGACAGAGAGCAAACAGACAGACAGCAGAGAGAGACAACAGGACAGACAGAGCAAACAGACAGAAGAGAGACAAACAGACAGACAAGAGAACAAACAGACAGACAGAGAGGACAACAGACAGAGAGCAACAGACAGACAGAGAGACAAACAGACAGACAGAGACAAACAGACAGACAGGACAAGACAGACAGAGACAAACAGACAGACAGAGAGACAAACAGAGACAAGACAAACAGACAGACAGAGACGACAACAGACAAGACAACAGACAGAAGAGACAAACAGACAGACAGAGAGACAAAAGACAGACAGAGAGACAAACAGACAGACAGAAGACAAACGAGACAGACAACAACAGACAGACAGAAGACAAACAGACAGACAGAGAGACAAACAGACAGACAGAGAGACAAACAGACAGACGACGAGACAAACAGACCGAGACAAACAGACAGACAGGAGAGACAAACAGAGCACAGACAGAGACAAACAGACAGACAGAAGACAGAGACAAACAGACAGACAGAGAACAAACAGCGCAGAGACAGACAGACAGACAGAGACAAAACAGACAGACAGAAGGAGACAAACAGAACAGACAGAGGAAACAACGACAGAGACACAGACAGACAGACAGAGACAAAACAGACAGACACGACGAGACAACACAGACAGAGACAAACAGACAGACGAGACAGACGACAGACAAGACAGAGACAGAGAGACAACAGACAGACAGAGAGACAAACAGACAGACAAGAGACAAAGCAGACAGACAGAGAGACAAAACAGAACAGACAGAGCAAACAGACAGACAAACAAACAGACAGGACAGAGACAGAACAACAGACAGACAGACGGACAAACAGACAGACAGAGAGCAAACAGACAGACAGAGACAAACAAACAGACAGAACAGACGAGACAAACAGACAGACAGGAAACAGACGACGACAAACAGACAAACAAACAGACAGACAGAGACAAACAGACAGACAGAGGAGACAAACAGACAAACAAAACAGACAGAGAGACAACAACAGACAGAGAAACAGACAGACGAACAAACAGACAGACAGACAGAGACAAAAAGACAGAGAGACAAACAGACAGAGACAGACAGAGACAAACAGACAGACAGAGACAGAGACAAACAGACAGACAGACAGAGAGACAAACAGACAGACAGAGAGACAACAACAGACAGAGAGACAAACAGACGACAGAAACAGAGACAAAACAGACAGACAGACAGAGACAAACAAACAGCAGAACAAGACAGACAACAGACAGACAGAGACAAACAGACAGACAGAGACAACAAGACAGACAGAGACAAACAGAAGACAGAGACAAACAGACAGACAGAAGACAGACAGGACAGAACAAACAGACAGACAGAGACAAACAGACAGAGAGAACAAGACAGAACAAAAGACAGACAGAGACAACAACAACAGACAGAGACAACAGACAGACAGACAGAGACAAACAGACAGACACAGAGACAACAGACAGACAAGACAGACAGACAGACAGAGACAAACAGACAGAGACAAACAGACAGACAGAGAACAACAGAAACAGACAGACAGAGAGACAACAGACAGACACAGAGACAAACAGACAACAGACAGACAGACAGAGACAAACACGAGACAGACAGGACAACGACAGAGACAAACAGAAGACAGAGACAAACAGACAGACAGAGAACAACAGACAGACAGAGAAACAGACGAAGCACAAACAGACAACAGACAGAGACAACAGACAGACAGAGAGACAAACAGACAACAGACAACAGAGACAAACAGACAGACAGAGAGACAAAACAGACAGACAGACAGAGACAACAGACAGACAAGACAAAGACAGACAGAACAAAGACAGAGGACAAACCAGAGACAACAGACAGACAGACGCAGAGACACAGACAGACAGACAGACAGACAGAGACAAACAGACAGACAGAGACAGAGACAAGACAGACAGAGACAAGACAAGACAAAACAGACAGAAGAAACGAAAGAGACAAACAGACAGACAGAGAGACAAACGAGAACAGACAAGAGACAGACAGAGACCAAAAACAGACAGACAGAGAGACAAACAGACAGAGACAGACGAGACAAACGACAGACAACAGACAGAAGAGACAAACAGACAGGACAAACAGAAGACAGAACAGACAGACAGAGACAAGAACAGACAGACAGGACAGAGACAAAAACAGACAGACAGACAAGACAGACAACAGACAGAGACAACAGACAGACAGAGACAACAGACGACAGACAGAGACAAAACAGACAGACAGAGACAAGACAGCAGACAAACAGACAAGACAGAGACAAACAGACAGACAGACAGAACAACAGAGACAGAGACAACAGACAGACAGAGACAGAACAAACAGGACAGACAGACGAAGACAGAAAACAGACAAGAAACAGACGACAGAGAACACAGAACAGAACAGACAGACAGAGACAAACAGACAGACAGACAGAGACAAACAGACAGACAGACAGAGACAAACAGACAGACAGACACAGACAGACAAACAGAGACAAACAGACAGACAGACAGAGACAAACAGACACAGAGACAGAGACAAACAGACCAGAGACAGAGACAAACAGACAGACAGAGAAAGACAGACAGAGAGACAGAGACAAACAGACAGACAGACAGAGAAAGACAGACAGAGAGAAAAAGACAAACAGACAGACAGACAGAGAAGACAGACAGACAGAGAAAGACAGACACACACATAGAACAAATAAAAAACATGTCAAATACCTAAATAATTCAGCAGCATGACATGACAAATCAGACAAAACCTGCACGCACGCACACACACACACACATTGAAAGAAAAGTAACATGGCTAAACTTGCAAAGAAAACCTGATCCTTGGCTATTAAGAGACGGGATATGAAGACCCCGGGGCCAGATGCTGAGAGCGAGCTAGGGCAAACTATGGTAAGGCAAACTGCCCTCCCACCGCTAGGCTCAGACCAGAATGCTGCCTTAGTGGCTCCGCTAAAAGGCGCTGAAAACTAAGGCATGGTCTGACCCTGCCTTAGTGAGCTGCTGTGGGCCTCTGCCAGACATTCATCTTCTGTTTATAAGGCAAATACAGCCTTGTTACAGTTGCTACAACGTAACAATTGGTGTTTATGTAATAATAGTGTTCCAAGGTGGGTATGAATTACACGCTATTATCATACTCATTATCAGGACTCTGTAAAATACAACTAGATGAATACAACTAGATGAATACAACTAGATGAATACACACACCCACCTTGCACCATTTACAGCCACACCCACACCCGAACCCACCCACACACACCCACACACCCAGACACCCACCTTGCGCCGTGAACAGCCAGACTGGAGCAGGATGGCAAAGTCGCCAATCTCGTGGGGGATCTCGTGCAGGAAGATGGTCAGGGCTGTCACGATGCCCACATTCTTGCCCACCAGGAAGGACGCGCCGATGGCCAGGCCGTCTGTCAGGTTGTGCGTGAAGTCTGCCGCCAAGTTCAGGAATCCGGCCACCTTCATGGGGCCTGGGGGGGGGGGGGGTTAGTTATATGAGTAAATAGAGGGAGGAGCCCTATTCAGAAGAGCAGAAGATTGAAGACAGTCAGTCAGAGGAGAGGAGTTGATGAGACGAAAAGCTTTTGACTCAACCCTGTTTAGGAGAGCTGTATGAGTGGATCCTCCCCAAACATGTGAGACATACTCCATACATGGGCGGATAAGGCCCCTGTAGAGAGCAAGCAATTAGGAGGGAGAAAAAAAAGGACGCAGACGCCACAGCACACCTAACTTCTTAGAAGCTGTTTTAGCAAGAGATGAGATGTGAGATTTCCAGTTCAGATTTTTAGTAAAGGATAGTCCTAGAATGTTCATTGTAGAAGAAGGAGACAGTTGAGTGTCATTGAAGAAGAGGGGATAGTTATCTGGTAGGTTTTGTCGAGTAGATAGGTGAAGAAATTGGGTTTTTGAGGCATTGAACAAAACAAGGTTTGCTTTGCCCCAATCAGAAATTATAGAAAGATCAGAAGTTAGGCGCTCGGTGGCATCTCTCCGTGAATCACTTAGTTCCTGTTGAGTTGGACGTCTAATAAACAACGTCGAAAAATGCAGGGTAGAATCATCAGCGTAGGAGTGGATAGGGCTTTGAGTTAGACTTAGAAGATCATTAATGAATAATAGAAAGAGAGTGGGTGATAGGACAGAACCCTGGGAACACCACTATTGATAGACTTAGGAGAAGAACAATGTCCGTCTACAGTAGCTGCAATAGAACGGTTTGAAAGGAAACTTAAGATGAAGGTACAGAGAGAAGGATAGAAACCGAATGAGGGTAGTTTGAAAATTAATGATTTGTGCCAGACTCTATCAAAAGCTTTTGATATGTCAAGGGCAACAGCAAAAGTTTCACCGAAACCCCTAAAGGAGGATGACCAAGATTCAGTTAGGAAAGCTAGAAGATCGCCAGTAGATCGCCCTTTACGGAAACCGTACTGACGATCAGATAGAAGATTGTGAGCAGATAGATGTTTAAGAATCTTCTTCTAAAGCTATTACTTATCATTAAGATAAGCTATTACTTATCTTATCTTACTTATTACTTATAGTTATCAATATATAAATTCATGCAACAAGATTTTTACCAGAATCAATGTTAACCCCTTCACGCCCAAATCTTTCCTTGGCTATATAAAAATTTGTCTGTTGTCGAGCCATAAAATAACGAAAAGTCACTGAATATACCACACGAGTTAGTGGACAAGGATACTAAACAGGTCATAGCTGTAAAATATTGCTTATAGTCACTACAAATCGTCCTATGGTACACAAATTACAGTGGAAATTACGTTCTGGGCCTCAAGGGGTTAAGAGATAGAAAAAAATTAATCTTGTAAATAGAATTGATATCTATTAAAATATAAATATAACTCAATGAATAAAAAATGAATAAATATAAATGCGGTTAAATAAAATAAAGACGGTAATAATGGAGGAGAGTTTCGCGGTCGTTTTCAGAGACACCAACTATTTTTCTTGGCCTACAATAGGTGCTTATTCTAATGGTGCTAGTTTTATTTTGCGCAAACCAAAAAAAAAAAATAATAAAAAAAAAAAAAAAAAATCAAAAGGTATACTTTGTGGTTAAGGTTAGGTTAGGTTTCATTAAAACAAGGTTAGGTTAGGTTTCATTTTTTTTTTTTTTTTTTTTTTTTTTGGTTTGCGCAAAATAAAACTATCACCATTAGAACAAGCACCTATTGTAGGCCAAGAAAACATAGTTGGTGTCTCTGAAAACGACCGCGAAACTCTCGTCCATTATTACCAAAAAGACAGTAATATCAGTTGTAAATTCACTTCATAGAAAATTAATATAATGGAAAAATAAATGAAAAAAATGCATAACTAGATAGCAAGAAAAAAACATTAAAATAAAACATTAAATAAGAAATAACTCAAAAAAATAATAAAAATAGCCACAAAAACCATTAAAATAACAAATTGAATCAGAAATAATAATAAAAAATAAAAAAATAGCCACAAAAAACCATTAAAATAAAACATTAAATAAGAAATAACTCAAAAAATAATAAAAATAGCCACAAAAAAACATTAAAATAACAAATTAAATAAAAAATCACTCAAAAAATAATAAAAATAGCAACAAAAACCCATTAAAATAACAAATTAAATAAAAAATATAACTAATAAAAATAGTCAGAAAAAAACATTAAAACAACCAATTCAATAAAAAATCACAAAAAAATTCCCAGCAGACAAAAAAAATATATATACCTACCTAGCAACAACAACAACAACAACAACAACAACAAAAAATAAAAAAAATAAAAATAAAAAAACCACGCAAAAACCCAACACCTACTTTCTTCATTCTTCTTCAGTTTGTTGCCGTTTTTCTTCTTGTCTCCCTTCTTCTTCCCGTCTCCTTCCTTCTCTCCCTTCTTCTTGCCCTCTCCCTCACCTCCCTTCTTCTTACCCTCTCCCTCACCTCCCTTCTTCTCATCAGTGTGTGCGTTAGTGTGTGCGTTATGAGAGTGTGAGTGTGAGTGACCGCCTTTAAAGATCCTCACTACTTTCTCCACGACCAAAAAAGCGATAATTCCCCCTAGAACGGCTAAACCAATACTCATATCGTGTGAGTGACCTTCTGTACTGCCTTCCGAGTGTGAGTTGAGTGTGAGTGTGAGTGTGAGTGTGAGTGCGATGAATCCACACTCGCCTTTGCCATGAGTGCGTGAGGAATTAAGTGCAAAAAAGCGTCTCCAAGTAACCCACCTGAGGCAAAAGCTAGTAGTATCTTTAAATACGATTCATGTTCCTTACGATTCGTGATTGGTATGAAGAATAGGATGATATAAGGTGCTATGCTAATGCCTAAGGTGGCTAGTAGTGCCTCTCCCCATACGCTGTCCCTAGGGGTCGAATTCGCCTTAGGGTGTGAATTAGCATTAGGGTGTTGGTGTAATTCCTCTGTCTCTTCATCGGCGTCTTGATATTGCTCATTGGCTTGCTTACTCCACTTGTAGGATGGTTTCTCTTCATGTCCGTGTCCGTGGGCGTCATCGTGGGCGTGTACGTGGTCGTGGGCGTCATCGTGGGCGTGTCCGTGTGTGTGGACGTATGTAAACACACACGCCAGCACAGCCGCTATCAGTAACCTCATATTTCACTGTTTTGTTTATACTGGCTTTTATGTTTGGTCACTTGCGGTTTGGTAGTGTAAATGTTTAGGGTGTTAGTTGCACCTGTGTGCTCGGGTGACTTGAGTGTGAGTCAGGTCCAGGAAACGGCGGGATTTCACTAAATAGGGACTACAAAAACGTCTAGTTTCACAACAGCAGGTTTTACTAAACGGGAACAGTACTACACTAAAAACTTGATGGGTCATAGTTACAGCTAAAAACGATGAAACAGGGTACATTATACACTAAAAACGATGAAACAGGGTACATTATACACTAAAAACGATGAAACAGGGTACATTATACACTAAAAACGATGAAACAGGGTACATTATACACTAAAAACGATGAAACAGGGTACATTATACACTAAAAACGATGAAACAGGGTACATTATACAGTCATGCTATAAACTACTGTGTATCATCTTCAGTGGCACATACACAGCAGTAGTAATGCTATAATTCGTAATATATGGCGGCTGGCGACATTAGTGCAGGTGGCGACTATACTGTTATCTACGGTAAGGAGGCTGAGGGCGTGGGTCCCAGGACAACGCTTTTTTAAAAATTATTTACAGAAGTGTGGTGGCGTTAATACTTACATTTCTACATCCATGATTTCAGGAGTTAGAAGGGGCTATCTGGAGAGTCTGTGTCATTTTGTGTCTTCATCTGTGTCATAGTAGGGCTATAAATGACCTGCCCGTGAACACCTATACCTTGCTTTGGTGGCACTTATGCTTCACGTCATGCCTTGGACAAGCCTCTAACACTGCCTTGCTTTGGTGGCACTTATGCTTCACGTCATGCCTTGGACAAGCCTCTAACACTGCCTTGCTTTGGTGGCACTTATGCATCACGTCATGCCTTGGACAAGCCTCTAACACTGCCTTGCTTTGGTGGCACTTATGCTTCACGTCATGCCTTGGACAAGCCTCTAACACTGCCTTGCTTTGGTGGCACTTATGCTTCACGTCATGCCTTGGACAAGCCTCTAACACTGCCTTGCTTTGGTGGCACTTATGCTTCACGTCATGCCTTGGACAAGCCTCTAACACTGCCTTGCTTTGGTGGCACTTATGCTTCACGTCATGCCTTGGACGAAACCTCTAACACTGCCTTGCTTTGGTGGCACTTATGCTTCACGTCATGCCTTGGACAGCCTCTAACACTGCCTTGCTTTGGTGGCACTTATGCTCACGTCATGCCTTGGACAGCCTCTAACACTGCCTTGCTTTGGTGGCACTTATGCATCACGTCATGCCTTGGACAAGCCTCTAACACTGCCTTGCTTGGTGGCACTTATGCTTCACGTCATGCCTTGGACAAGCCTCTAACACTGCCTTGCTTTGGTGGCACTTATGCATCACGTCATGCCTTGGACAACCTCTAACACTGCCTTGCTTTGGTGGCACTTATGCTTCACGTCATGCCTTGGACAAGCCTCTAACACTGCCTTGCTTTGGTGGCACTTATGCTTCACGTCATGCCTTGGACAAGCCGCTAACACTGCTTGCTTTGGTGGCACTTATGCTTCACGTCATGCCTTGGACAAGCCTCTAACACTGCCTTGCTGTGGTGGCACTTATGCTTCACGTCATGCCTTGGACAAGCCTCTAACACTGTGCGGGCATTAGAGTCAAGCCTTGGACAAGCTCTAACTGCATTGGGGGCACGTTAGCATCATGTTGGACAGTCTAACAGGCTTGTGCACAGGCTTCACGATGCTTGGGGAAAGCCCCTAACACTGTGCTGTGTTGGGACTTTGACACGTTTATGCCTTGGAAGCTTGAACAGGGTGTGCAAGGGCTTGCGGGACAGCCGTGAACAGCGCTTTGGGGATATGCGAGTGAGCCCTTGGACAGGGCTCTACATGTGTTGGTGGACGTATGCGTGACACGTGTGCCGGTTGGAAAGCGTCACACGGGTTGTGGCAAGACGTCTGGGGACAAGCTTAACACGCGGGTGGCAGAACGTTGTTGGAAGAGCTCTAACAGGGTGTGGGCTAGACGTTGGGACAGCCTTAACATGGCTGTGGGGTTTGGTCACGTAGCTTGACAGTTACAGCGGTTGGGGAGTAGCTTGACGGGTCTGCTAGAAAGCTTAACGGCTTGACAGGGTGGCATGGGTTGCGAGGAGTCATGCCTTGGAAAGCCTCTAACACTGCCTTGCTTTGGTGGCACTTAGCTTCACTCATGCCTGACAACCCATCTAACACACTGCCTGCGCACTTATGCATCACAGCAATGCCTTGGACAAAACACCTTGTTGTCCTTATTCACAGCTGACAACTAAACTCCTTGTTTGGGACTTATGAGTTCATGCTTGACAAGCGTCTAACACGCCGCCAACTTAGCTCCGTCAGACATAGAAAAGCCATAACAATAAGAGGAAAGGTAAGGTCGGGCAGGAGAAGATGGCAGGATATAGAACATGGTGGACAGGAGAGGAACTGACAGGGTCAGAGGGTTGGAACCTTGACAGGGTTGCAGAGGGTTGGGGAGCTTGACAGGGTGTGCAGAGGTTGGGGAGCTTGACAGGGTGTGCAGAGGGTTGGGGAGGAGCGTGACAGGGTTGCAGAGGGTTGGGGAAGAGCTTGACAGGGTGTGCAGAGGGTTGGGGAGGAGCTTGACAGGGTGTGCAGAGGGTTGGGGAGGAGCTTGACAGGGTGTGCAGAGGGTTGGGGAGGAGCTTGACAGGGTGTGCAGAGGGTTGGGGAAGAGCGTGACAGGGTGTGCAGAGCGTTGGAGAGGAGCGTGACAGGGTGTGCAGAGGGTTGGGGAGGAGCTTGACAGGGTGTGCAGAGGGTTGGGGAGGAGCTTGACAGGGTGTGCAGAGGGTTGGGGAGGAGCTTGACAGGGTGTGCAGAGGATTGGGGAGGAGCTTGACAGGGTGTGCAGAGGGTTGGGGAGGAGCGTGACATGAGATAGCCTCTAACACTGCCTTGCTTTGGTGGCACTCACACTCACACACACATTCACACACACATTCACACCCACACTCACACACACCCACACTCGCACTCGCACTCACACACAGCAAAAGGTATATACAAAAACACTTGTCTTATTACAGTCAAACAAAATACTTTATTGTAAGTCTATTGAGTTATCTATGACAGCGTTTCAACAAAACTTAGCGCCGTGAAAGACAATAAAAAAATGTTTCCATAAAGTTTTCAAAGGTTGGGAAAGGAAGGAAATCAGAGGAAAGGAAGGAAAAGAACAAAGAAAAATATACAAGGAAAATAGTGAAGTGAATAAATAAATGGACCAAAAAAAAAAAGGAAAAAAAAGGAAAACAAAAAAAACGGAGAAAATTTCGGCGTTACGGATTTTTTTTCGACGGAAATAAAAAATCCGTAACGGGACATTTTTTCCCGGTAATATTTTTTTTCTTTTTTGGACACGACATAATAAAAGTGAGAAAACGATACGTAATAAATTAAAAACTAAAAGTAAAGAAACTCAACATTTGATCGCTTTAACTTTACGTAAATTGAGGAAATTAAGAACACAAACGACATAAGGCGAACTCAATAAAAACGACTAAACGGGTAAAATAAAACTAAGACGAAGGGAACATAAAACAGTAAAATATGAGTCAATTCTCCGGGTTGCTAATACCGCCATACGTAATAAATAAAGTTATACATACACATACGCATACACACATTACGGAGAGATAGAGAAAGGGCGAGAGACAGCAGACCAAACTAGATTACAATTGTTTGCGCGTAGAAAAAAAAAAAATCTTATTTTGTTCGCATTGGTGGCCTTAATACGTAACGCTTAAAATTATGAGATAAATTATAACAAAGACGGGAATTGTACGCGTCAATATCCAGATCCGAGACGAAGGAGAGAGCGGAAAATACGTAGAAAATGGACGTAGAAAAATAAATAAATAAATCAATGCACGTATAAATATTTAACAGAAAGTAATACGTAATAATAACACGGTAAGTTTAATTAAGGCTTTTTTGTCGCCCTAAGAAATGTTACGTTAATCCTGATAAGTAATATTACGAAGAAGTACATCAATAATAATAGTAATAGTAGTAGTAGTAGTAGTAGTAGTATAGTCCACGTAATTTAATTGTGACTCCGATTCCTTACGTATTACGAACACGAGATTTCACTAAAGTTACGCTACATTTAAGCGGTTATTCATACTTTCTTTTCCTTCGCCCTCCGTTCCCTGTCGATTTAATTACGTAGAAACGCTAAAAAAAAACGCACCTCCATTCTCAGTACATTTAATTACGTCGAAAAAATAAATAAACGTTCTACTAGCGTGACATTCCGAAATTTCCGATGAACAAAAACCTTGAAAATTGACGAACGGAAGAAAAAGTTGTTGCCTAATATAAATAAATCATTATATCTCATTACCATACATCATCATATCATTATCTTAATCATCATCATTATAATTATTTCTCGTGGGTTCAGATCTAATGTGTGTATGTGTGTGTGTGTGTGTGTGTGTGTGTGTGTGTGTGTGTGTGTGTGTGTGTGTGTGTGTGTGTGTGTGTGTGTGTGTGTGTGTGTGTGTGTGTGTGTGTGTGTGTGTGTGATAAGAAACTATTCGATACTTAATAAAATGTAAATATTGGGCTGGAAATTAAGTGACTTTAATAACAATTATCTTTGGTTAGGAAATCAGAGAGAGAGAGAGAGAGAGAGAGAGAGAGAGAGAGAGAGAGAGAGAGAGAGAGAGAGAGAGAGAGAGAGAGAGAGAGAGAGAGAGAGAGAGAGAGAGAGAGAGAGAGAGAGAGAGAGAGAGAAAGGGGGGAGTGTGGGGATATTTTAACATTTTTTATTTTTCTACATAACGCGAAAATTACCAAATTTAGAAAAATAAACGCTAACATTAACATCTTTTTTTTTTTGTACGGACTCAATATTTTGTGTGTACGTCTGTATGTGCGTAACCTGGAGGGGGGGGAGGGGAGGGAGGGAGAGATAGATAGAGAATCAGAGACAGATAGATAGATACAGACAGTGAGAGAGACAGACAAACTGAGGCAAAAACAGAGAGAGAGAGAGAAAGATAGACAGATAGAGAGAATCGGAGACATAGATACACAGATAGATATAGATAGATAGACAGTGAGAGACAGACAGAAACAGAGAGAGAGATATATAGATAGAGAAAATCGGACATAGATACAGACAGAAACAGAGAGAGAGAGAGAGAGAGAGAGAGAGAGAGAGAGAGAGAGAGAGAGAGAGAGAGAGAGAGAGAGAGAGAGAGAGAGAGAGAGAGAGAGAGAGAGAGAGTTAACAGATACATGAAAACTCTAAAGATCTGATTACAATTACAAAACAGATTTAAAAGAGACAGATCACTACAGTCTATATATAGTGACGCAATCTTTGTTTACTTTAGTATGGTCCCATCACCAGCCATTGAACTCAAGGTGAGGCCTCAGACAGACGCTGTTGTCCGAGTCTTTGACTGAGGCCGCGAATAAGTACTGAGAGAGAGAGAGAGAGAGAGAGAGAGAGGAGAGAGAGGAGAGAGAGAGAGAGGAGAGAGAGAGAGAGAGAGAGAGAGAGAGAGAGAGAGAGAGAGAGAGAGGCTGTGAACAAATCTTAAGAGACAGACTGAGAGAGATAGAGCCAATTCCTGTACAGATATGACACAGAATGAGAGAGAGAGAGAGAGAGAGAGAGAGAGAGAGAGAGAGAGAGAGAGAGAGAGAGAGAGAGAGAGAGAGAGAGAGAGAGAGAGAGAGAGTATGGCATAACAAGAACTTGACAGATAGACAATTCTTCCATTAGAGTGAGAGCTAGAGAGAGAGAGAGAGAGAGAGAGAGAGAGAGTGAGTGTAGGGGTTATGGCAGGGTAGAGGGCATGGGGTATGGGGTATGGGGCATAAGAGAACCGTGGCACACACAGTCAGGAGAGCTAACACGGAGGATGTGAGTGGCGGACGACAATAATAATAAACCTGGATCCTCGGCGACTATTTCAGCGGCCGCCAAACCACCACAACCGCCAAACTGTATGACTTGCAACACATCAACAACGCAGGCTGGCCATGGCCCTTCGCGGCGGCCCCCCGGGAGGCACCGACGCGCCCCGGAGGCCCCCACAGCAGGGTAAGGGGCCGGTCGGACGCCTCTGTTGACGCGCGCTAAATGAAACAATTAATCTTGGGGCGTGCGCGCGTCAGGGGGTGCTGCGGCCCGACCAGCCCGGCTTTAATATCGGGTTAACAAGGTTTAAAAAGATTCCAATATGGTTTGTGTAACAGCTTGCATTACCAAAAATAAACTGAAACTCCTTTATGTATTTTTTTGTGATTTTGTTTTTTCCACAAGGAGACATAGTAGGGCGACTGTGGGGTGTGTGCCGTGGCCCCGCGGTGGTGTGGGGGCGGCGCAGGGGCCCTGGCTTGCATACTGCACGGCCAGCGTACACTCGGACACTCCACACAGCGATGCTCCGTACACAGTATAGTCAACAGGGTTACAGACACACACTCTACAAAAGCTGCCGTGAACACTGTACACACACACTTACTGGGCGCGGGCCAGGGGGGAAGGGGGGGTTTAGGGTGCCAGGCCTTCCCGGCACTCACCGTTAAGTACGTGTTTTGATTGGCAGTGCCGGGGCAGCGCGGCACTCTGGGTCCTGGGGTATTGGGCACTGATGCATGGACTAGGCACAGCTAACGACCCACTACTACTCCTCAATACAGGGGTTGTTATAGCAAAAATAGCAACACACATCTGGCGGGCCGCAGCGGGGCCGGCCGGGCAGCGAGAGGGCCGCCCGCCCCCCCGCCGGCCGGCCCCGAGCCCCGGCTACAAGCGACACGACTACAAAAGTAACGTGGTACAAACAGATAGCAAAAACAGCAAAAATATTGGAATGTTTCATCTCTTGGTAAGTAGTTCTAGTCAACGTTATAACAGTGTAGAACTGGGCGATGATGATACTCTTAAGGTTAGTGTGGCGGGGCAGGGCGGCACCCACGGGGCCAATACATGCCAGCCGCCCCGGGGGATTCGCCGAGCCATTCACGCCCCGCCGCCAAACTACATAATTCTTTTTGGACTGTAGAAAGGTGAAAAAATAGACTTTGGAACCTTTTTTTTAAGTAGATACCAACGAAGTGTTGCTTCAGAAAGGCCAATGTGAAGTGTGAAATTATCAAGCCCGCACCTGGCTGTGTGTGTGTGTGTGTGTGTGTGTGTGTGTGTGTGTGTGTGTGTGTGTGTGTGTGTGTGTGTGTGTGTGTGTGTGTGTGTGGTGTGTGTGATGTGTGTGTGTGTGTGGTGTGTGTGTGTTGGTGTGTGGTGTTGGGTGTAGCGTAGTGGTGTGTTGGTGTGGTGTTGTGGTGGTGGTATGGTGGTAGTGGTGTTGTGGTGGTAGTGGTAGTGGTGGTGTGGTGTGGTGTGGTGTGTGGTGTGACCCGCAATCCTCCCGCCACCTTATAAATATCTCAAGAGTCAACAAATGGAATGTTGGCCGCACAAACAACAGAGTGGTGGCAGCGGGAGTGGCCGGGGACACACACACACAGACACACACGGACACACACACACAGAGGTGCAGCTTGAGGCCAAACAGTCCCATCACTACAGCTACCCAACCTTAGGCTACGGGATCTTAGTCTAGTCTTCTACACAGCACAGCGAGCACTACCTAGATATGGCCGCAGCCCAACGCCCGGCCCTCACCACCCCCCCGGGCCAGCGCAGGGCCGGCGGGAGGGGCGCGGAGGGCCGGACGTGGCCGCTGCCCCGCACCATTGATGCCTCATGCCTCCGAGTGGCCGTCGCGGGGCCGTGACTAGTCTGGGGGCCTCGGGTTTACAGGGAGCAGTTTTAACAAAGAGATATGTATTGCCCCAGCCTGCCAGCCAGCCATGTGATGTACGCGTGTGTGTGTGTGTGTGTGTGTTGTGGTGTGAGCGTGTGTGTGCGTGTGTGTAGCGGCTGGGGCCTTAAGTACACGAGGTGCGGCTGCAAACTAACAAACACGCGTCCAGCTGCCTGCACCACCTAAACAGCCTAAGAAATGTTGGGCAAGGCGAGACAAGGCCGCCGCTCCTCCGTTGCAGCGACGGCCAAACGCTGCTTTTAGGGGCGTAACAAAATGTGATTCTGCGATAACTTGGTCTGGGGGGAGGGAGGGGGGGAGGAGAGGCGACCTTGCCACGCCGGGTCGTGACCTCCGAGGGGCCGCGACCTTGGTTAAGCTAAGACACCGCACGACATGGGAGTAAGGCAGAGTGGTGGTGGTGGTGGTAGGGTGGTAGTGGTGTTGTGGTGGTAGTGGTGTGGTGTGGTGTGGTGGTAGTGGTGTGGTAGTGGAAGGACACGCTTTTGAAGAGTCACAACATTTTGGCCATTACTATATAGATGTACGTCCGGTATATATATATATAATAGTAGTGGAAGGAAAGGCGATGGAGACAGGGGTTGAGCTCGTTAAGTTAAACTACTTAGAAGCCGTTACAAAAAGGTTTTAAGTGATACAACAACAAGGTCATGGCCTCTTAGCTAACACTTCTAGCCTAATGGGAGACAGACGGCCGCGCACACACACGCGGTGGTGGGGGTGGCGGCCAGGGGGGGCAGGATGAAGGGGTTCTGGGCGGCTGTCTACACAAGTACGCTATTTGATGTCCCTTTCTACTGAATGTGTTTCAAGGAGTTGACAAAATGGTCGTTAAAAGCACACACAGATGCTTCAAACGCGTACAAAACGTGTCACAAGGTCGCGGTACAGCGGTAGTAGTAGTAGTATAATAGTGGTTACGTACGAACATTACGAACATTAACTATCACCTGTGGAGTAATTTGGCCCCAAGAGTTAATTCCTGTGTCCTAAAAACTTTGGGTTCGACAACAATCCCTCCTTCGTAAATTCCGCCATTTGATTGTCGAAAAAACTTGCGCCAAACGAACAATTTAAGTCTTTTTCGTGAAATCGTTCGGCCGGAGCGAACCCAAAACGACCCGAGCCTCGGAGCGAGAAACGGGGCTCGCTGGGAGGTCGTTTCGGGCGTAGATCAACATTTTATCCGAGTGTTCCGTTATTCCGTGCGTCATCGCCGGAGAACAGAGTGAAGGAGGCTTAACAAGTGTGACGAACTTACGAACTACCACCGTGGTTCGTATGTCGTCGCGGCATTACAACACTCACTACGTATGTCAACAAAGGGTTACGGTAGTGGCGGTGGTAACTGGTAACTGGTAACTACTACAGAGTGGTTCACAGCGCCCATTCAACAGGGAACTTAACACCTTATTCTACGGTCGACGGTCAGTACGGTCGCCCTATGACTGAATGTGACTGACTGACTGACTGACTCAAGCTCGCATGCGTATTTTCTTACGTCTAACAAATGCATTAGAACAATGACCTTAGGCGGGTAGGGGTGGGGGGGGATTTGACCCTTGACCTGACCCCTGGCACTACTTCTACAGGGCTGGGTCACTGCCACCCAGCCCAAAAATCTCAACATTGTAGGCCTATCAATAGATTTCTGCACATAAATAAGGATGTTGATAAATAGTGAAATAGTTAAACAAAGATATCAAAACAGTGTGTGTGGTGTGTGTGTGTGTGGGCTTTGTGACTTGGAAATGTGTGTAAGTCTCTCTCTGTATGTGTGTGTGTGTGTGTACGTCTGTGTCTGTGTGTGTGTGTGTGTGTGTACGTCTCTCTGTATGTGTGTTGATGTGTTTACGTGTGTGTGCGTCGCTCTGTGTGTGTGTGGGGGGGCTGTGTGTGTGTGGGGGGGCCTGTGTGTGTGTGTGTGTGTGTGTGTGTGTGTGTGTGTGTGTGTGTGTGTGTGTGTGTGTGTGTGTGTGCGTGTCCTTTCCTCCCATGGCACAACTAAAACATTTTCACTCTTACAGATCAACAAATAGAAAATTTAGATATAAACTTAAAAGGCAAAATATTGAAAGTCATAACTGTATATACATGACTTAGAGTATGTTGTGTGTGTGTGTGTGTGTGTGTGTGTGTGTGTGTGCGTCTGTGTGTATGTGGTGTATGTGTGTGTGTGTGTGTGTGTGTGTGTGTGCGCGTCGCTGTATGTGTGTGTGTGTGTCTAAAAGTTACCTTACTACGATAACTAAAGAATATACCTAGCAATAAAAATAATAATAATATTAATAATATAATAATAATAATAATAATAATAATAATAATAATAATAATAATAGTAATAGTAAGTAATTTAACTAAAAAAAATGACCTGGATAGCCTAGCCTAGTAGTAATTCATAAAATTCCTTTCCGGAGACTCAAAACTCAAATAAAAACAAACTATCATTAACAGAAATAAGAGTTAAAAAATAAATAAAATTACTTGGGCTAACTGGATCGAGGGTTTTGGGGCCGTCCCACGTAAACAAACGCTGCCAGGCCGGCCCCTTGACTAGCGGGGAGGACCTGTGGCCGCCCCGGGGAGGGTATGGGGCCCTGGGTATGGGGTGTTGGGGTATGGGGAGAAGGCCTTGGTAATGGGTATAGGGTAAGGAACTGCCCTTCTTTTGGGTATTTGGACAGGAAAAGGCCCTTGTTTTGGGTATAGGGGTGAGGAAAAGGCCCTTGTTTTGGGTATAGGGGTAAGGAAAGGCCCTTGTTTTGGGTATTTGGACAGGAAAAGGCCCTTGTTTTGGGTATAGGGGTAAGGAAAGGCCCTTGCTTTGGGTATAGGGGCCTCGGGTATAAGGGCAGTGTATAGGGGGAAGGAGAGGCCCTGGGTATAGGGTATCAGGGTATCAGGGTATCATAAGGGAGCAGGGACAAGGTAGACAATTAACTGCAACCACGTATTAAAAATAGACTATATGAAGGAACACTGACAACGAAGAGTGAGTGGCGGGGGTTGTGTGGGCGTTGTGGGGGGCTCACATGTGTGGGGGGGGGACCTGGAGGTAGCGGTAGACGTAGAGGCGGTAGTCCTTGCTGGCCAGAACTACCGAGCCGTCGTCCATGAGCGCTACGTCGAAGCATTGCGCGTGTTTGACCTTCGACTCGTAGGCGGAGACGAGCTGACCGTCCTGGGTGAACAGGGTGAGGTTGAAGTTGTTGTGGTTGTCGGCGATGAGTACCTCGCCCTGGCTGTTGATGCCCACGCCAATTGGGTAGTTAGTGACCCCCTCGCCCCCTATCTGACGCAGGTACTGGCCCTCGTAGTTAAACACCTGGAAGAAAGTCGTGTGTGAGCGATGACTTATCTATTTCACTATTCATGTTTGTATATTTCTTAAAACCAGCTTGGCATTAGGACATTACTGAATCATTTATAATTATCTATGAACTACATGCATCTTATTATAATTGTAATTTTATAAGCCGTAAAATAGGGTCATTATTTCTCAAGTGACCTGTCCGTGACCTGTAAATGACCTGTAACTATTTCTCAAGTGACCTGTAAATGACCTCCCCTTGACACAGTATATACATGACCCGGCCTAGAGTGACCCGCCAGTGACCTCCGTGACCCGGGCTCACCTTGACACAGTGGGCGCGGTTGTCGGAGATGAATATTTCCTGCTTGTCGTTGACCACCACGCCGTTGGGAAACTCCAGGTGGTTGGGACAGTTGAACTGGTGGAGCACTGTGCCGTACTGGTCAAAGATGATCACGCGCATCACCTGAACAACACAACATCATCATCATCAGAACATAAGAACATCATCACAACACAACACAACACATCACAACAATATAATTTTTTTTTTAAAAGTTGTATTTTCAGACAATTGGTTTTTAACCCTCTCACGCACGGTGAGGCGATGGCGTCAAAACGGGCCCGTCTACATCTGAGCTTTTTGACGCGAATTGCGCCAAAAAAAAATTAAAAATTCGCCAAAAATAAAGTATTTATCAGAATCGCGTCAAACTTTTCTGCGTCAAAGATCCAAGCTAGGCCTATAAAATAAACTAATTGTCAACTCTCTCGTGTGAGTGGATGTGAAATGATAAGGGTTTGTGTGTCAGTTTCCACTCAGCAGGCAGCCTGCCAGCGCAGACTGTCGTCCCTTTAAAGCGTGTCCCGAGCTGGCCATAATGGCCATAGGAACATTATAATGGTAGCGTTGGAATCCTCATAAAAATACGCTTTTATTGGCCTATAAACCATAAAAAGTTGACTGGGGAAGTTTTGAGCTACGAAGTGGTGAACGGAAGTATTTCTTATTTCTCTTTACTCAATATTTTTTTGCGAGTCGGTAAATTCCGCTATTTATTTGCATTTCTTGTTATTTTTGTCTTTCACAAGGCAGAATAATCTCTTGCAAGACCCATGATATATAATAATGCCAGGAAAAAAGAATACTCGTTGCTGAAATTGATAACATAAACAAACAATTCCCCGCACAGTCAGGCCATTCCGCGGGGCCCTTAGGGAGCATTAGACGGATGTCGCAGTGGACGGAAAAACTTATTAAACTTTTCCTGCGTGAGAGGGTTAAGACATTGATCACCCATTATATTATCCTAGAATTTTGAATTTTGTTAGTTTTTCTAAGGATTCTTTGTCAAAATTATGGCATGAAAAAAAAATTATATATATATATATATATATATATATATATATATATATATATATATATATATATATATATATATATATATATATATATATATATATATATACACAAAAAATACACATTTATAGCAATCATAAGCTATTTTTTTTACTTTTAAAGATTTTTGAAGTATCAGTTTATCCCAATTTCCTGAACAACCTGTGCCCCGACCCTTACCTTGCACTCCACCACAATGATGCGTCCCTTGGGGTCCACCGTCACTCCCCGAGGATAGCACAGCGTGTTGGCGCCAAACTTGCGCACGAACTGGCCGTACTGGTTGTAGATCTGGATCTGGTGCGTGGGGGAGCGCTCGGTCACGATGATGTCCCCCGACGTGCGCACCACCGCCACACGGTTCGGGTACAGCAGCTGGCCGTCGCGCTTGCCGCACTCCCCGAACTGGAACTTGAAGCGTCCCTCCTTGTCGAAGATCTGAATGCGGTGGTTGTTCGTGTCGGCCACTATGATGTCGTTCTGCGCGTTGACGGCAACTCCGCTCGGCTCGGTGAACTGGCCCTCCAGGACGCCGAACTCCCCGAACTTACAGTGGTAGATCATCTTCTGGCGCTTGATCTGTGAGCGCGGTGGAAAGATGGAGCACGATAACAGCTTGTGGGACAGGTCGTGGAGAACCGGATCCGCGGTGGTGCCGCCTCCTCCGCCGGGCCCTCCACCCTCGCCCCCTCCGCTGAACACCCCCTCGCCTCCACCACAACTCCACTTCTCATAGGACGTCAGGCCATTCATGTTAAGGTCTCCCAGGCTGGTAGAGAAGGGACCTAGGGAGTGAGTGGAACTGAACCGCTTGGACAGCAGGGCGGACAGCTGGCTGCTGCTATACGGCCGCTCCAACACCCCATTCAAGTTCCCGTTCACCATATTCCCGCCCCCGAGACCAGAGAACCCGTTGGCCAGTCCCCCGCCCAGCCCTGAGCCCAGCGCCCCGCCCCCGAGACCCCCCATGCCATTGGGTACATGGGTGTTGGGCAGGTGGGGGTGGGGGTGGGTGGGGTGGGCCGGGAGCAGGGCCGGACCGCCGTTGGTCAGCGTGGTGAGGCCGGACAGACCGTTGAGACAGGTGTTGATGGAGTTCATGGAGGAGACGCTAGTGGATGGGGAGGGGCGGGCGATGGGGGGCAGCTTGGCGGGCCCCACCTGGATGTCCGAGGAGGAGCGGATGTACCCGAAAGTGTTCCGGACGCCCACCTGAATCGCCGGGTAGTTGCTCACAAACTCGAGGTCGCTCACGTTCTGCATACCCAAGTCGAAGTTTTTGTTCATCTGTTCCGCTAACTTGCCCTCGATCAGCTTGCGGAACATGAGAACCTCCGTGGTGTTGGCGTACTTCCGCATCTTGTCCACGAAGTCGCACGTAGAGAGGAGTTTATCCACGCACTCCTGAGCCTTCTGGGCAAACACGGAGAGCGACACTTGTTTGGCGTGGTAGAGGGAGTCGAGCTCTCGCAGCAACTCGCTTTTCCTTTCCTCCACCACCGTGCTATAGAAGGCAAACGTGTCCTGTATTTCACCCTGCGCCTTCTCATACTGCTGCTGCAAACGCCCGCTGGATCCCTCCACCGCCTTCACACAGCTGCGCAGGTCAGCGGCGCGGTTACGTCCGCCCTCCATGGCGTGGCAGATCTGGTCGAGGTGCTTGGGTGCGGCGTCGTGCAGAGCCTCGTGCTCGTGCAGGCCCTTGGGGTGGTCCAGTAGGGTGCAGTCCAGGCAGATCGGGGCGGAGCAGGTCACACAGAAGTACTTGAGCGGCTCTCCCTTGTGGCGGATGCAGGTCACGGGTCGCTCGTCCCTCTGCGCCAGCTCGGCCAAGGTCATGACCCGGTGGCCCTCGAAGCAGTGCATGTACTGGTGGGCCATGACGCAGTGAGGACACAGCAGCTTGGCACAGTCTAAGCACCGAGCCACGGCAGCAACGTCGCGACTCTTACAGGCGGTGCAGGAAGCCGGTTCGTCCACGGGCGCCTCGAGCAGACGGTGCAGCGCGTAGTCCGGCAGCAGCAGCGGCGGCGGGGCGGAGGTGACGGCCTGGCACTGCGGGCACACGAGGCGCTCACCACCGTCACACACCTTCTCCAGGCAGCCCAGGCAGAACACGTGCAGGCAGGACAGAACGCGGGGCAGCACAAAGGTGTCGTTACATATCCCACACACAGTCGCCACCGGGGAACTGCGACCAACCACTGACCCTGAAACACACACACACACCAGGGTTACTTAGGCCGCAACACACACACACACACACACCCCTGCAACACACACACCGGGGTTACTCAGGCCACAACGCGCACACACACACAACAACAACAACACTAAACGAACACATACATAACCTTAATTGCACTGTATATCAGTCTTTATTATGTCAACAAAGAGGCCAGTGACTTGAATCTATCACGGCCATACCACTCAACAAATACAATTACTTCAGACCAATTGTGTAGCATACATTACACTATGCTTACATTATGCTTTTCTATGTACTTTGATACCATGTCCCCTAATGTGCCTGTACTTTGTTCTTGTTTTTGTTTTAGTACTTAGCTCTCACACGCTTACACATAGGCCATACCAACCTCACACACTCCTATCTCATGTCACGCTCCTCCCCAACCCTCTGCACACCCTGTCACGCTCCTCCCGAACCCTCTGCACACCCTGTCACGCTCCTCCCCAACCCTCTGCACACCCTGTCACGCTCCTCCCCAACCCTCTGCACACCCTGTCACGCTCCTCCCCAACCCTCTGCACACCCTGTCACGCTCCTCCCCAACCCTCTGCACACCCTGTCACGCTCCTCCCCAACCCTCTGCACACCCTGTCACGACCCTCCTCCCCAACCCTCTGCACACCCTGTCACGCTCCTCCCCAACCCTCTGCACACCCTGTCACGCTCCTCCCCAACCCTCTGCACACCCTGTCAAGCTCCTCCCCAACCCTCTGCACACCCTGTCAAGCTCCTCCCCAACCCTCTGCACACCCTGTCACGCTCCTCCCCAACCCTCTGCACACCCTGTCAAGCTCCTCCCCAACCCTCTGCACACCCTGTCACGCTCCTCCCCAACCCTCTGCACACCCTGTCAAGCTCCTCCCCAACCCTCTGCACACCCTGTCAAGCTCCTCCCCAACCCTCTGCACACCCTGTCATGCTCCTCCCCAACCCTCTGCACACCCTGTCACGCTCCTCCCCAACCCTCTGCACACCCTGTCAAGCTCCTCCCCAACCCTCTGCACACCCTGTCACGCTCCTCCCCAACCCTCTGCACACCCTGTGAAGCTCCTCCCCAACCCTCTGCACACCCTGTCAAGCTCCTCCCCAACCCTCTGCACACCCTGTCAAGCTCCTCCCCAACCCTCTGCACACCCTGTCACGCTCCTCCCCAACCCTCTGCACACCCTGTCACGCTCCTCCCCAACCCTCTGCACACCCTGTCACGCTCCTCCCCAACCCTCTGCACACCCTGTCACGCTCCTCCCCAACCCTCTGCACACCCTGTCAAGCTCCTCCCCAACCCTCTGCACACCCTGTCACGCTCCTCCCCAACCCTCTGCCACACCCTGTCAAGCTCCTCCCCAACCCTCTGCACACCCTGTCACGCTCCTCCCCAACCCTCTGCACACCCTGTCACGCTCCTCCCCAACCCTCTGCACACCCTGTGAAGCTCCTCCCCAACCCTCTGCACACCCTGTCAAGCTCCTCCCCAACCCTCTCCTCTGCACACCCTGTCAAGCTCCTCCCCAACCCTCTGCACACCCTGTCACGCTCCTCCCTAACCCTCTGCACACCCTATCAAGCTCCTCCCCAACCCTCTGCACACCCTGTCACGCTCCTCCCCAACCCTCTGCACACCCTGTCACGCTCCTCCCCAACCCTCTGCACACCCTGTCACGCTCCTCCCCAACCCTCTGCACACCCTGTCACGCTCCTCCCCAACCCTCTGCACACCCTGTCACGCTCCTCCCCAACCCTCTGCACACCCTGTCAAGCTCCTCCCCAACCCTCTGCACACCCTGTCACGCTCCTCCCCAACCCTCTGCCACCCTGTCATGCTCCTCCCCAACCCTCTGCACACCCTGTCACGCTCCTCCCCAACCCTCTGCACACCCTGTCACGCTCCTCCCCAACCCTCTGCACACCCTGTCACGCTCCTCCCCAACCCTCTGCACACCCTGTCAAGTTCCTCTCACTGGCCAACATGTCCTAATATCCTGCCCCCATCTTACTCCTGCCCGTTCCAGTTCCTTCCCTCATTTGTCCTCCCTTTCCCGACCTCCCTGTCTTGCGGACATTCTCCCGGAATCCCCCTCCTTCTCCCTGGACAATGTAACCTCCTTCCTCCAACACATCCACATCCTACATCTGATCTAACCATCCTGCTGTAACATTCCGTTCTTTCCCCTTCCCTCATCGTTTCACTATTATTCCTTAACCCTGACCCTTGATATGCTTTGCCATAGTGCCATAGGACCTCTGAGGGCTGGCACATTACCCTTTTTTGGCATTAAATCAATCAATCTATCTAGTACTTAAGTTGACTACTTGGCTTGTTCTTATCGCTGTTTTTTTGTATGTATGCCTGTACGCGAGAATTAAATTATTATTATTATTACTACTATTACACACACCTGACTGCTACTAGGGGCACGATAAGAGGGTATTGGGCCACAGCAAACACGCACACACACGCTAATACACAAACACGCTAATACACACACATATAGGAGCACTCACTCCATTCGTTATATTATTCGTTGTATTTATATTTATTACACATACACAGGGAGGCATGACATTGATTAATAAGACTATGGGGTGTGAAGGAGGGGTGTATCTAGGTATATAAGGGGCATATGACTACTCAATCTATCAATCATTGGGGGCATACGCCGGGGGGCGCGTCGCCTCGCCCACCCTGCGACGCCACTCCCGGGGGTCACCACGCGCGAGGCCCCATGCAGGCTGCCTTCCCATACCAAGCAGCTCTCGACAAGAAACATCAACTTGTCCCAGCCACGAGCTTTGTGGGCGCCCCCTTGGCCTCCTCCACGCCGGATTGTCTCTTACAGATACAACCCGATGGGAAGGATCGGTTTCAGGGTAGCGTGCCACATGCCCATATAGCCCAAGTTGGCGATGACGGGCTATGCAGGTAATAGGCCTCGATCAGTCTCACGTGCAATCGCTGGTTTGACACTTATCATCCAGCGATACCCATGATTCTGCGAAGACACTTATTACCAAGGCATCGATTCGTCTCTTCAAGTCGCTATTTAGTGTCATGTCTCACAACCATAGAGTAAGACAGGGATCACAAGCGATTTGAAGATCCGGACTTTGTCCTCCTGCACAGTACGACACGCCAATACTCCGCGAGCGAGTCATACACCGTGGGCTATGCCAATCCGCGTAGACTTCTTGACGTGACCCGCCGTATTATGGACTGCGCTACCAAGGTATGTAAAACTTTCCAAGAGCTCAATGTCTCGCACAGCATGAACAGACTGTACGCTTCATCTTATCTCCAACACTGGACCTTGTCTGAGCCAGGAGACCTCAGTCCCAAGGCTCTGCCTCTCGTGAGCGCTCAGAGAGCCATCACCAGACCTCCACGATCGGCAAAGATTACTGCATCATCGGCAAAACAAGTCATGATCTTGGTGTTCCGACGGATTCCACATCACTTTGATCTACAACCTTGTCAATACCAGTCCATACAAGCGTTGAAAAGTGATGGGCAAGGACGCACTGCCTCACTCCTGTATTACAGGAAAGAAGCTGGATACACCTGCCCCACACTTCACAGCACTTCAGCAGAATACAACCAGTTATCAACCAATAGTCTTGCAGGAATCCCTCGAAGTCGCAGAAGATCCCCAGAGTGACTCACGATGCACGCCTTCTTGAGATCAACATAGGCTGCAAGCATCCCTTCAAACTCAGTCAGTATATGTACTAATAAGGGGTGTATCTAGGTATATAAGGGTATATGACTACTAATAAGGGTATAAGTAATAAGGGTATAGTATTAAAAGGGGTATATGACTACTAATAAGGGTTATCTAGTATATAAGGGGTATATGATACTAATAAGGGTATATGACTACTAATAAGGGGTATATGACTACTAATAAGGGGTATATCTAGGTATAAAGGGTATATGACTACTAATAAGGGGTTATTATATATAAGGGTATATGACTACTAATAAGGGAGTATCTAGGTAATAAGGGGTATATGACTACTAATAAGGGTATATGACTACTAATAAGGGGTATATGACTACTAATAAGGGGATATCTAGGTATATAAGGGGTATATGACTACTATAGGGTATGACTATAATAAGGGGTATATGACTACTAATAAGGGGTATATGATACTAATAAGGGGTATGACTACTAATAAGGGTATATGACTACTAATAAGGGGATAGTACTATAATAAGGGGTATATGACTACTAATAAGGGTATATGACTACTAAAAGGGTATAGACTACTAATAAGGGGTATATGACTACTAATAAGGGGTATATGACTACTAATAAGGGGTATATGACTACTAATAAGGGGTATATGACTACTAATAAGGGGTATATGACTACTAATAAGGGGTATATGACTACTAATAAGGGGTATATGACTACTAATAAGGGGTATATGACTACTAATAAGGGGTATAGATACTAATAAGGGGTATATGACTATAATAAGGGGAGTATCTAGGTATATAAGGGGTATATGACTACTAATAAGGGGAGTATCTAGGTATATAAGGGGTATATGACTACTAATAAGGGTATATGATACTAATAAGGGAGTATCTAGGTATATAAGGGGTATATGACTACTAATAAGGGGTGTATCTAGGTATATAAGGGGTATATGACTACTAATAAGGGGAGTATCTAGGTATATAAGGGGTATATGACTACTAATAAGGGGAGTATCTAGGTATATAAGGGGTATATGACTACTAATAAGGGGTATATGACTACTAAAGGGGTATATGACTACAATAGGGGTATATGACTACTAATAAGGGGTATAGGATACTAATAAGGGGGTATCAGGTATATAAGGGGTATATGACTACTAATAAGGGGTATTGACTACTAATAAGGGTATATGACTACTAATAAGGGGTATATGACACTAATAAGGGGTATATGACTACTAATAAGGGGTATATGACTACTAATAAGGGTATATGACTACTAATAAGGGGTGTATCTAGGTATATAAGGGTATATGACTACTAATAAGGGGTATATGACTACTAAAAGGGGTATATGACTACTAATAAGGGGTATTAGGTATATAAGGGGTATATGACTACTAATAAGGGGTTGTATCTAGGTATATAAGGGTATATGACTACTAATAAGGGGGTATCTAGTATAAGGGGTATATGACTACTAATAAGGGGTATATGACTACTAATAAGGGGTATATGACTACTAATAAGGGGTATATGACTACTAATAAGGGGTATATGACTACTAATAAGGGGAGTATCTAGGTATATAAGGGGTATATGACTACTAATAAGGGTATAGCTACTAAAGGGTATATGACTACATAAGGGGTGTATCTAGGTATATAAGGGGTATATGACTACTAATAAGGGGTGTATTAGTATATAAGGGGTATATGACTACTAATAAGGGTGTATCTAGGTATATAAGGGGTATATGACTACTAATAAGGGGAGTATCTAGTATATAAGGGGTATATGACTACTAATAAGGGGTATATGACTACTAATAAGGGTATATGACTACTAATAAGGGGTGTATTAGGTATATAAGGGTATATGACTACTAATAAGGGTGTATCTAGGTATATAAGGGGTATATGACTACTAATAAGGGTATATGACTACTAATAAGGGGTATATGACTACTAATAAGGGGAGTATCTAGGTATATAAGGGGTATATGACTACTAATAAGGGGAGTATCTAGGTATATAAGGGGTATATGACTACTAATAAGGGGTATATCTAGGTATATAAGGGGTATATGACTACTAATAAGGGGTATATGACTACTAATAAGGGGTATATGACTACTAATAAGGGGCGTATCTAGGTATATAAGGGGTATATGACTACTAATAAGGGGAGTATCTAGGTATATAAGGGGTATATGACTACTAATAAGGGGAGTATCTAGGTATATAAGGGGTATATGACTACTAATAAGGGGTATATCTAGGTATATAAGGGGTATATGACTACTAATAAGGGGAGTATCTAGGTATATAAGGGGTATATGACTACTAATAAGGGGTATATCTAGGTATATAAGGGGTATATGACTACTAATAAGGGGTATATCTAGGTATATAAGGGGTATATGACTACTAATAAGGGGTATATCTAGGTATATAAGGGGTATATGACTACTAATAAGGGGTATATGACTACTAATAAGGGGTGTATCTAGGTATATAAGGGGTATATGACTACTAATAAGGGGAGTATCTAGGTATATAAGGGGTATATGACTACTAATAAGGGGTATATCTAGGTATATAAGGGGTATATGACTACTAATAAGGGGTATATGACTACTAATAAGGGGTATATGACTACTAATAAGGGGTATATGACTACTAATAAGGGGTATATGACTACTAATAAGGGGTATATGACTACTAATAAGGGAGTATCTAGGTATATAAGGGGTATATGACTACTAATAAGGGGTATATGACTACTAATAAGGGGTATATGACTACTAATAAGGGGTATATCTAGGTATATAAGGGGTATATGACTACTAATAAGGGGCGTATCTAGGTATATAAGGGGTATATGACTACTAATAAGGGGAGTATCTAGGTATATAAGGGGTATATGACTACTAATAAGGGGAGTATCTAGGTATATAAGGGGTATATGACTACTAATAAGGGGTATATGACTACTAATAAGGGGAGTATCTAGGTATATAAGGGGTATATGACTACTAATAAGGGGAGTATCTAGGTATATAAGGGGTATATGACTACTAATAAGGGGTATATGACTACTAATAAGGGGAGTATCTAGGTATATAAGGGGTATATGACTACTAATAAGGGGAGTATCTAGGTATATAAGGGGTATATGACTACTAATAAGGGAGTATCTAGGTATATAAGGGGTATATGACTACTAATAAGGGGTATAGACTACTAATAAGGGGTATATGACTACTAATAAGGGGTATATCTAGGTATATAAGGGGTATATGACTACTAATAAGGGGAGTATCTAGGTATATAAGGGGTATATGACTACTAATAAGGGGAGTATCTAGGTATATAAGGGGTATATGACTACTAATAAGGGGTATATCTAGGTATATAAGGGGTATATGACTACTAATAAGGGGTATATGACTACTAATAAGGGGAGTATCTAGGTATATAAGGGGTATATGACTACTAATAAGGGGAGTATCTAGGTATATAAGGGGTATATGACTACTAATAAGGGGTATATGACTACTAATAAGGGGTATATGACTACTAATAAGGGGTATATCTAGGTATATAAGGGGTATATGACTACTAATAAGGGGCGTATCTAGGTATATAAGGGGTTATGACTATAATAAGGGGAGTATCTAGGTATATAAGGGGTATATGACTATTATATAAGGGGAGTATCTAGGTATATAAGGGGTATATGACTACTAATAAGGGGTATATGACTACTAATAAGGGGAGTATCTAGGTATATAAGGGGTATATGACTACTAATAAGGGGAGTATCTAGGTATATAAGGGGTATATGACTACTAATAAGGGGTATATGACTACTAATAAGGGGTATATGACTACTAATAAGGGGAGTATCTAGGTATATAAGGGGTATATGACTACTAATAAGGGGAGTATCTAGGTATATAAGGGGTATATGACTACTAATAAGGGGTATATGACTACTAATAAGGGGTGTATCTAGGTATATAAGGGGTATATGACTACTAATAAGGGGTATATGACTACTAATAAGGGGAGTATCTAGGTATATAAGGGGTATATGACTACTAATAAGGGGTATATGACTACTAATAAGGGGTATATGACTACTAATAAGGGGTATATGACTACTAATAAGGGGTATATGACTACTAATAAGGGGTATATGACTACTAATAAGGGGTATATGACTACTAATAAGGGGTATATGACTACTAATAAGGGGTATATGACTACTAATAAGGGGTGTATCTAGGTATATAAGTGGTATATGACTACTAATAAGGGGTATATGACTACTAATAAGGGGTATATGACTACTAATAAGGGGATATCTAGGTATATAAGGGGTATATGACTACTAATAAGGGGAGTATTCTAGGTATATAAGGGGTATATGACTACTAATAAGGGGGTATCTAGGTATATAAGGGTATATGACTACTAATAAGGGGTGTATCTAGGTATATAAGGGGTATATGACTACTAATAAGGGGAGTATCTAGGTATATAAGGGGTATATGACTACTAATAAGGGGAGTAACTAGGATATAAGGGGTATATGACTACTAATAGGGGAGTATCTAGGTATATAAGGGGGTATATGACTACTAATAAGGGGTATATCTAGGTATATAAGGGGTATGATGACTACTAATAAGGGGTATATGACTACTAATAAGGGGTGTAGCTAAGATATAAGGGGTATATGACTACTAAATAAGGGGAGTATCTAGGTATATAAGGGGTATATTGGGGACTACTCAATAAGGGGTATATGACTACTAATAAGGGGTATATGACTACTAATAAGGGGTATATGACTTACAATAAGGGGACCTAGCTATGGTATATAAAGGGGTATATGACTACTAATAAGGGGGCAGTATCTAGGTATATAAGGGGTATATGACTACTAATAAGGGGTATAATGACTACAATAAGGGGCGTTAATATACTTAGGTATATCAGAGGGGTATATGACTACTAATAAGCGGAGTTATCTAATGTTAGATCAAGGGGTATATGACTACTAATAAGGGTATATCTAGGTACTATAAGGGGTATATGACTACTAATAAGGGGTATAGACTACTAATAAGGGGCGTATCTAGGTATATAAAGGGGTATATGACTACTAATAAGGGGTATCATGACTACTAATAAGGGGTATATCTAGGTATATAAGGGGTATATGACTACTAATAAGGGGTATTGACTACTTATAAGGGGTATATGACTACTAATATAAGGGGGTATTAGGTATAAATAAGGGGTATATGACTACTAATAAGGGGTATATGACTACTAATAAGGGGTATATGACTACTAATAAGGGGTATATGACTACTAATAAGGGGTATATCTAGGTATATAAGGGGTATATGACTACTAATAAGGGGTGTATCTAGGTATATAAGGGGTATATGACTACTAATAAGGGGTATATTCTAAGGTAATAAAGGGGTATATGACTACTATAAGGGTATTAGACTACTAATAAGGGGTCTAGGTTATCTAGGTATATAATAAGGGGTATATGACTACTAATAAGGGGTATATTAGGACTACTAAGGTAAGAAGGATAAGGAGTATCTAGGTATATAAGGGGTATATGACTACTAATAAGGGGTCGTATACTTAGGTATTATAAAAGGGGTATATGACTACTAATAAGGGGTTGGTATTAGGTAATATATAAAGGGGTATATGACTACTAATAAGGGGTATATGACTACTAATAAGGGGTGTATCTAGGTATATAAGGGGTATATGACTACTAATAAGGGGTTTGTATCTAGGTATTATAAGGGGTATATGACTACTAATAAGGGGTACGTATTAGGTATATAAGGGGTATATGACTACTAATAAGGGGTATATGACTACTAATAAGGGGAGTATCTAGGTATATAAGGGGTATATGACTACTAATAAGGGGTGTATCTAGGTATATAAGGGGTATATGACTACTAATAAGGGGTGTATCTAGGTATATAAGGGGTATATGACTACTAATAAGGGGTATATGACTACTAATAAGGGGTATATGACTACTAATAAGGGGAAGTATACTAGGTATATAAGGGGTATATGACTACTAATAAGGGGATGTAGTATCTAGGGTATATATAAGGGGTATATGACTACTAATAAGGGGTATATGGAATACTATAAGGGGTATATGACTACTAATAAGGGGTATATGACTACTAATAAGGGGTATATGACTACTAATAAGGGGTATATGACTACTAATAAGGGGTATATGACTACTAATAAGGGGTATATGACTACTAATAAGGGGTATATGACTACTAATAAGGGGAGTATCTAGGTATATAAGGGGTATATGACTACTAATAAGGGGTATATGACTACTAATAAGGGGTATATGACTACTAATAAGGGGTATATGACTACTAATAAGGGGAGTATCTAGGTATATAAGGGGTATATGACTACTAATAAGGGGAGTATCTAGGTATATAAGGGGTATATGACTACTAATAAGGGGTATATGACTACTAATAAGGGGAGTATCTAGGTATATAAGGGGTATATGACTACTAATAAGGGGTGTATCTAGGTATATAAGGGGTATATGACTACTAATAAGGGGTGTATCTAGGTATATAAGGGGTATATGACTACTAATAAGGGGAGTATCTAGGTATATAAGGGGTATATGACTACAATAAGGGGAGTATTCTAGGTATATAAGGGGTATATGACTACTAATAAGGGGTAGTATCTAGGTATATAAGTTGTGGGTATATGACTACTAATAAGGGGTGTATCTAGGTATATAAGGGGTATATGTACTATAATAAGGGGTATATGACTATAATAAGGGGTATATGACTACTAATAAGGGGTATATGACTACTAATAAGGGGAGTGATCTAGGTATTAATAAGGGTATATGACTACTAATAAGGGGAGTAATCTAAGGTATATAAGGGGTATATCACTACTAATAAGGGGTATATCTAGGTATATAAGGGGTATATGACTACTAATAAGGGGGTATCTAGGTATATAAGGGGTATATGACTACTAAAAGGTATAGGTAAGGGGTATATGACTAATAGGGGGTATCTAGGTATATAGGGGTATATGACTACTAATAAGGGGATATCTAGGTATATAAGGGGTATATGACTACTATAAGGGGTATATCTAGGGTATTATTATAAGGGGTATATGACTACTAATAAGGGGAGTGTTTAATAGGGAAGACTAAATAAGGGGTAATGACTTAATAAGGGGAGTATCTAGGTATATAAGGGTATATTAATAAGGTAACCAATAAGGGGGTATAGGAATAAGGGGTATATGATACTAATAGGGTAGGTATTAGGGTATAGACTCTATAGGGGTAATGATAAAAAGGGGTATATACTAATAAGGTTAGGATATAAGGGTATAACTATAAGGGGCGTCTATAGGTATATAAGGGGTATTATACTAATAAGGGGTACATTAAGGGGTATATGACTACTAATAAGGGGTAGTATTAGGTAGATAAGGGATATGATATAAAGGGGTATATAATAAGGGGTATTGGTAATAAGGGGTTAGATAAGTTATTGGTATATAAGGGTTATGATATAATAAGGGTAATATGTACTAATAAGGGGTATATATATAATAAGGGGTATATGATATAATAAGGGGTTATGGTAATAGGGGAAATTACTAATAAGGGGAGTACTAGGTATAAGGGGTATAGTACTAAGGGGTATATATAAAGGGATATGACTATAATAAGGGGTATAGACTACTAATAAGGGGGTAATATACTATAAGGGGTATATGATAAAAGGGGTATTACTATATAAGGGTATATGATACTAATAAGGGGTATTGACATATAAGGGGATAGACTACATAGGGGTATTATGTATAAGGGGTTATATATAATAAGGGGTTGGTATAAGGGTTATATGATACTAATAAGGGGTATATGGACACTAATAAGGGTTTTGGTATATAAGGGGTATATGACTACTAATAAGGGGTATATGTATAATAAGGGGATTTGTATAAAAGGGGTATGTTAAAGGGTATATACTAATAAGGGGATGACTATAAGGGGTATATGATACTAATTAAGGGGATATGCTACTAAAGGGGTTATATAAAGGGGTATATGACTACTAATAGGGTAGTATCTAGGTATATAGGGGTATATGACTACTAATAAGGGGTATCTAGGTTTAATGGTATATGTATAATAAGGGTATATGTACTATAATAAGGGTATATAAACTATAAGGGGTAGTATAGGTATATAGGGGTATATAGTAAGGAATAATAAGGGGATTTAAATATAAGGGTATATATATAATAAGGGGTTATATGGATATAATAAGGGGGGTTAGTAATAAGGGGATATAGTATACAAATAAGGGAGTATCAGAAAGGGGTAATACTACAATAAGGGGTATTTATATATAAGGTATATATAAAGTAATAGGGTATTATGACTACTATAATAAGGGTATTAATATAAGGGGATATTACTATTAAAGGGTTATATATATAATGTTTATATAATAGGGGTATATAAATGAGTATTGGTATAAATACTACTAATAAGGGTATATGAGTATAAAAGGGTATTGACTACTATAAGGGGATATGATAAAATAAGGGGTATATAGGTATATAAGGGGATATGAACTAATAAGGGGTATCTAGGTATATAAGGGGTATATGACTATAATAGGGGTATTCTAGTATATAAGGGGAGATAGTATATAAGGGTATATGACTACTAAAAGGGGTATTAGGTATAAAGGGGTATATGACTACTAATAAGGGGTGTATCTAGGTATAATAAGGGGTATATGACTACTATAAGGGTTATGACTACTAATAAGGGGTATATGACTACTAATAAGGGGTATATGACTACTAATAAGGGGCGTATCTAGGTATATAAGGGGTATATGACTACTAATAAGGGGAGTATCTAGGTATATAAGGGGTATATCACTACTAATAAGGGGTATATCTAGGTATATAAGGGGTATATCACTACAAATAGGGCGTATCTAGGTATATAAGGGGTATATGACTACTAATAAGGGGTATATGACTACTAATAAGGGGTATATGACTACTAATAAGGGGTATATCTAGGTATATAAGGGGTATATCACTACTAATAAGGGGTATATCTAGGTATATAAGGGGTATATCACTACTAATAAGGGGCGTATCTAGGTATATAAGGGGTATATGACTACTAATAAGGGGCGTGAAGGGTATGACTCACCTGTAGTGGATGCGGGCGGGGAGTTTTCTAGAGATCTGGGCGGGTCTGAGTCAATGAGCGATCCTAGAGGAGTCCCGGATAGACTCTCGAGGGAAGGAGTCGGGGAACACACAGACATCCTAGCCCTCAAAACAACACTACCTGGGGATAGAGGTTAGAGGTTAGAGGTTAGAGGATAGCCATACATGAGTTAAATACGATTACAAAGGAAGAAAACACCCTTTCTATATACTGCAAGAGTTCTGTTATTGCCAAAACATTTCACTTTTAAAGGAGAAAGTTTTGTCTAATTTGTGGTTTTTAAGGAATATCTGGTAGCATCATGTCATTGTGAATTGGCTGAAATAGGGACTTCTAATCATTGTAACTGAAAACTGACTACAGATTCGTGTTCAGCATGCCCGATAACTGCTAGGAACTAATTTTCAAGCAAATCTATTTTTCAAAAAATATTTCCGGATTTCTGGCTGCTCAAAAATATTCCAAAATTGTCGAAAATCAGGTTTTTGT
>JACEEZ010004668.1:15000-17500 GCA_016584305.1 Chionoecetes opilio | reverse complement strand
GTCTGTCTGTCTGTCTGTGTGTCTGCATGTGTGTGTGTGTGTATGTGTCTGTGTGTATGTGTGTGTGTGTGTGTGTGTGTATGTGTGTGTGTGTGTGTGTGTATGTATGTATGTATGTGTGTCTGTGGTGTGTGTGTGTTTCCTGTGTGCGTGTAACCAATCAACTATTTTTTTTATCTTCCTTCAACACTGCTCTCTCTCTCTCTCTCTCTCGAAATAGAATTGGTACATGACTTAACCATTTTCTCAATATTTATGGGCATGAGAGAGAGAGAGAGAGAGAGAGAGAGAGAGAGAGAGAGAGAGAGAGAGAGAGAGAGAGAGAGTAATATGCTCTTTAACATCATTAACTGGAGTTTCCGGACCTCGCTCACTCTCTCAAAATAACTCACGACGCAAACCTCTCTCTCTCTCTCTCTCTCTCAACATCATTTTCTTATTAATTAATTTCAACATCTTCCTCTCTCAACATTTTCCCTCTCTATTTTACACACTATCTCTCACTTTAGAACCCCTCTCTCTCTCTCTTACAACACATTTAAATACCCACACATATAAACACACGCACACACGTATCTCAAAATGTAAACAAACAAAAATGACGTCACGGCCCGCCAAGCCCTCTCATTGGCTGCCGCGCTCTGACGTCACGGCCAGCCAAGCCCTCCCATTGGCTGCCGCGCTCATGACGTCACGCGCCTCCACCAATCACAGACCAGCTTAGAATACACCTTAATTTTTTGCCTAAAACGTCGATTCTAGTACGAAATGAGGCGAAAATAGACATTGTAGTTAGTTAATATAGATGATTGGTGTGTGTGTGTGTGTGTGTGTGTGTGTGTGTGTGTGTGTGTGTGTGTGTGTGTGTGTGTGTGTGTGTGTGTGTGTTATTTGCGCAGCGGAAAAAATAGTCGAGTTAATATTGACTTTAGTTATAGCAGCGATGGTGGTTGAGGCTACATACATACATACATACATAGAGAGAGAGAGAGAGAGAGAGAGAGAGAGAGAGAGAACCTGATCTTAATTTAACTTTATATAAACCTCAACTACTACTACTACTACTACTACTACTACTACTACCACTACCACCACTACCACTACCCATCCCCTTGGAGAGAGTACTGAAGGTCAAGGTTAGAGGTTGAAAAATCTCCTACTACAACTACTACTACTACTACAACTACAACTACTACTACTACAACTACTACAACTGCTACTACTACTACTACTACTACAACTACTACTACTACTACAACTACTACTACAACTACTACTACTACTACAACTACTACAACTACTACAACTGCTACTACAACTGCTACTACAACTGCTACTACTACTACTACTACTACAAACTGCTACTACTACTACAACTGCTGCTACTACTACTACTACTACAACTACAACAACTACTACAACTACTACAACTACTACTACAACTGCTACTACTACTACAACTACTACAACTGCTACTACTAAAGAAATAGCATCTCTGACTCTCTTGAACGACCTGCGTGAACCCAGAGAGAGAGAGAAAAAGAGGGGAGAGAGAGAGAGAGAGAGAAAAGGGGAGAGAGAAAAGAGAGAGAGAGGAGGGAAAAGGAGGAAGGACAGATGGGGGAGGGGACGCCACACTCTCTCTCTCTCTCTCTCTCTCTCTCTCTCTCTCTCCAACCATCAATACGGAAGGAGGGGGAGAGGAGGGAGGAGGGGGGGGAGAGGAGGAGAGGGAGGAGGAGTGGGAAAGGGAGGGGGAGGAGGGGAGGAGGAGGAGGAGGAGGAGGAGGAAGACTGATCTCACCTGAGGAACGGATGGGAGGAGGAGGAGGAGGAAGAGGAAGAGGAGGAGGGAGGGAGAAGAGGAAAGACGCAAATAGGAGGAGGAGGAGGGGGGGAGGAGGAGGAGGAGGAGGAGGAGGAGGAGGGAGAAAAAGAAATGACCATGGAGGGAAAAATGAGAGAGAGAGAGAGAGAGAGAGAGAGAGAGAGAGAGAGAGAGAGAGGAAACAGGACACGTGAAAGAAAAAGTACACGTGGAAAGAGAGAGAGAGAGAGAGAGAGAGAGAGAGAGAGAGAGAGAGAGAGAGAGAGAGCAGTATTTCCAAGTCTTGTAAACATTCACTTTAACTCTCTCTATCTCTCTCTTGCAGTGAAAGTGATTTCGCGTGTGTGTGTGTGTGTGTGTGTGTGTGTGTAATGCTGTGAAGGGAAAGAGGGAAAGTGTACGTATCCGGCGGTACACATATACACAGTCACAGCCACACACACGGACACACACACACACAGTCACGTCACAGCCACACACATACATAGCCAGTCCCACACACACACAGTCAGTCACACACACACACACACACACAGTCAGTCACAGCCACACACACACACATACATAGCCAGTCACACACACACACATAGTCAGTCACAGCCACACACACACCATACATAGCCAGTCACACACACACACACATAGTCAGTCACAGCCACACACACACACATA
>JACEEZ010004668.1:0-7500 GCA_016584305.1 Chionoecetes opilio | reverse complement strand
CAGAACGTAATTTCCATTGTAATTTGGGTACCATTAGACGATTTGTAGTGACTATAAGCAATGTTTTATAGCTATGACCTGTTTAGTATCCTTGTCCACTAACTCATGTGGTATATTCAGTGACTTCTCGTTATTTTATGGCTAAGAACGGACGATTTTTTATAGCCAAGGAAAGATCTGGGCGTGAAGGGGTTAACCTACACGCAAAAAGGCAGAATTTAATGTAGGTAAACAAACCGCTTTGGCTTAGAAGAAACTAACTCAATAGCTAGATAGATAAATATACCTAGTAGTAGACATATAAATACATACAGAATACATCTATAATTATAATAGATAGCTAGGCATGTGAGTATGTATGAGTTGATGTATGTATGATGACGTAATGATTGTATGATGAGGTGATGAGTGTATGTATGAATAGGTGATGAATGTATATATGTATGATGACGTAATGAGTGTGTGTATGATGAGGTGATGAGTATGTATGAATAGGTGATGAATGTATGTATGTATGATGACGTAATGAGTGTGTATGATGAGGTGATGAGTATGTATGAATAGGTGATGAATGTATATATGTATGATGACGTAATGAGTGTGTATGATGAGGTGATGAGTGTGAGTGTATGAATGAGTGTAGTAAGACGAGTATGATGTCACTGTATGATGTCACTGAGGTAAGTAGAGGTAACATAACGTAAGACATAACGTTATGTAATGTGAGCAGTGTTGCCACATCAGTGTTGCAACCCTCGCAACACCACACACCTTGCAACATGGCGCTGACCGGAGGCACACACACAGATAGGTACAGACACACACACACAGATACACAAACAGATACACACACACACATACAGACAGATACACACACATATACATACACAGACAGATAGACACACACACACACACACACACACACAGACAGACAGATACACACACACACAAGACACACACACAAGAGACAGACAGATAGATACACACACAGATAGATACAGACACACACACAGACAGACAGACACACACAGATACATATACACACAACACACATAGATAGACAGATAGATACACACACACACACACAGACAGTTACACATACACACACACAGACACACACAAATCAAGGGAAAGTCTTTATGATGCAATACAAAATATATAACCTTGGGTCTAATGAAGGAGACTGAGTTGAAAAGTTTCTAAAAAAAAAAAAGTGTCTTGGCAATAACGGTGGCAACCAATTAGAAGTATTTGTATGATTATAATGAGGCCTAAATATAAACAAAGGTTGAGGCCTAATAAAAATACATATATAATAAATAAAAAAATCTGGGGGGGGGAATCAAGATTGTTTACGTTAATTTCAGTCGGCCTATTATTTTATTTTATTTTATTTTATTTATTTATTATTATTATTATATATTTTTTTTTTTTTTTTTTTTTTTTTTTTTTTAACTTCAATTCAGTCGGCCTATTTTTTTATTTTTTTTTACTTCAATTTCAGTCGGCCTATTTTTTTTTTTTTTTTTTTGTAGGCTCAAGAAAGATTTTTTTTTTGAGGGGGGTTATCAAGATTCTTTACGTTAATTTTGTAGGTCAATAATAGGTTGTATGTTTATATTACATATATTTTTTTTACTACAATTTCAGTCGGGCTGTTATTTTTATTTTGTAGACTTAAGGTGTGTGTGTGTGTGGGGTGGGGGGGGGGGGGGGGGGGGGGGGGGGGGGTTCAAGATTGTCTACGTTAATTTTGTAGGCCTTTTTTTTTTTTTTTTTTAACTTAAATTTCAGTCGGCCTAAGATTTTTTAAGTTTTATATTTTGTAGGCTTAGGATTTTTTTTTTTTTTTTTTTATCAAGATTGCTTACGTTAATTTCGTAGGCCAATTATTATTATTTTTGTTACCGGTACTTTAATTTCAGTCGGCCTAAGATTTTTTATATTTTATATTTTGTAGGCTTAAGGATTGGGGGGGGGGGGGGGTGTCAAGATTGTTTACTAATTTTGTAGACCAATTATTTATTTTTTTTACTTTCATTTCAGTCGACCTAATATTTTTTATTTATATTTTGTAGGTTTAAGACTTGGGGGGGGGGGGGGGGGGGGTTATCAAGATTGTTTACGTTAATTTTGTAGGCCAATTAACTTTTTTTTTTTTTTTTACTTAAATTTCAGACTGCCTAAGATTTTTTTTTAATATTTTGTAGGCCTAGGTAACATTTTTTTTTTCAGTTTCTTGCCTAGTAACTATTTATGTATTGACAAAAAACCTGACAACTCTAAATAAAAAAAAAAATTGGATGTGCATAGGCCTATATAGACCCCTAAATAGGTCTAGTATTAAATATTGAGGCCTAATAACATCATTTTTTTATATTAAGAGAAGTCAGGTTTTTAGTCGCTACATCAATAATTATTTACTAGGCCTACAGAAAAAGAAAAAAATAGTAATTGCCTAGGCTTACAGAAGAAAAAAAATAATTGCCTAGGCCTACAGAAAATGAAAAAAATTAAAAAATGTGCCTATGCCTACAGAAAATGAAAAAAAAGAATTGCCTATGCTTACAGAAATTTAAAAAAATAATAATTGCCTAGGCCTACAGGAAAAAAAATTGTGCCTATGCCTACAGAAAAAAAAATTGTGCCTATGCCTACAGAAAAAAAAATTGTGCCTATGCCTACAGAAAATAAAAAAAATAAAAAGTGCCAATGCCTACAGAAAAAAAATTGCCTATGCCTACAGAAAATGAAAAAAAAATTGCATGTCTATAGAAAATTAAAAAAATTGCCTCTAGAATAATCTAATATATTATTTGAGGACTACAGAATACACACATTAAAGTACGTAGGCAAAAAATCAAAGTTCCTAGGCCTATAGAAATTATAGTAAAATATATTGAGGCCTAGAAAATTATATCAACAAAAAAATTCAACGTTGGGTTAAGAGAAATTTAAGAAGAAAAAAAATAAGTAGTATATAATAGGCCTAAAAATACAAAAAAATAGTGTTCATACGCCTATCAAAATTTAAAAAACCAAAAATATGATATTCTACGGCCTAAAAATACAAAAAAATAGTGTTCGTACGCCTATCAAAAAACAAAACAAAAATCTTATATTATAGGCCTAAAAAAAAAAATAGTGTTCATACGCCTATCAAAATTTACAAACAAAAAATGATATTCTAGGCCTAAAAAAAAAAAAAAAAAAAAAAAAAAAAAAAAATAGGTGGTATATTATAAGCCTAAAAATACAAAAAAATGGTGTTCATACGCCTATCAAAATTTAAGAAAACAAAAATATTATATTATACGGCCTAAAAATAAGTGTTCATACGCCTATCAAATTTAAGAAAACAAAAATATTATATTATACGGCCTAAAAATACAAAAAAATTGGGGTTCATACGCCTATCAAAAAAAAATTAAACAAAAATATTATATTCTAGGCCTACAAACTACTGCCCTATAAGTAAGTGCATCAATATACTTACAAGGATTTATAAGTAAGGGTGCTTGGGTAATAGTATTGGTGATCTACTTAAGTAAGGCTGGGAATTTGAGTATTAAGTAAATGTAAGTATGTTATTAAGTGTGTAGTTAGTGAGGCTTTATATAAGTAAGCATGTGTGTGTGTGTGTGTGTGTGTGTGTGTGTGTGTGTGTGTGTGTGTGTGTGTGTGTGTGTGTGTGTGTGTGTGTGTGTGTGTGTGTGTGTGTGTGTGTGTGTGTGTGTGTAGGTAGTGTATTTGTGTGTACGTTAGTGTGACTGTTGAGTGTACGTAAAATGTGTAAGTATGAAGGTCTAGTGTGTGTGTAAAAGTATGTGTGCGCGTGTGTACGTAAGTGTAACTGTTGTGTACGTAAAATGTGTAAGTATGAAGATCTAGTGTGTGTGTACGTAAGTGTGACTGGAGTGTACGTAAGTGTGTAAGTAAGGTGGTCTAGTGTGTGTACGTAAGTGTGTGTGTACGTAAGTGTGTGGTGGTGAGGCGTCCATATGGTGACGCTCTTAAGGAGGACACCGCCATGACGTCACACACACACACTTTCATCTACTTGCACTCACACACACACACACACCTCCCTCCCTCTCATATTTGCACCTCTCTCTATTCTCCTCCTTGCCCCTCTCTCTCTCTCTCTCTTCTCTCCTATTTCTCTCATATTTGTCTGTGTCCTTCTCTCTCTCATATTTGTCTGTGTCCGTGTCCGTGTCTCTCTCTCTCTCTCTCTGTCTCTCTCTCTCTCTCTCTCTCTCTCTCTCTCTCTCTCTCTCTCTCTCTCTCTCTCTCTCTCTCTCTCTCTCTCTCTCTCTCTCTCTCCACCATTTGTACTTTCTACTATAACATTTTGGTCTCATTATTATTCTTCCTGTTCAATGGCGATCACATTCACCACCACTACCAGTAAATATGCACTTTCGACCCATACTCCCTTTTGACCCATACTCTCCTGACACACCTGGGAACGCCGCCCCACCCCAGACCCCCCTAGTTATATTTAATTTCCGACAGCTGTTAGAAGTTAGAATGTTAGAACTACTCTAATAAACCAAATATTCAGGATACTTTAAACCACCTGTAGTAATATTAGTTTATTTAACCCCTTGAGACCCAGAACGTAATTTCCATTGTAATTTGGGTACCATTAGACGATTTGTAGTGACTATAAGCAATGTTTTATAGCTATGACCTGTTTAGTATCCTTGTCCACTAACTCATTTGGTATATTCAGTGACTTTTCGTAATGTTATGGCTCGACAACAGACGATTTTTTATAGCAAAGGAAAGATCTGGGCGTGAAGGTGTTAAACTGTCCTCACCACTACCACTACACCACTACCACACCACCACTACCACACACCACCACCACTACCTTTACTATTCTTTGACCTCTAACACGTAGAAACTATAGTGGTAGAAAGTAGCCACACAGACAGCCTAGTTTGTCCCAGTAAGGCTGTTGCTGTCTGTTCTTCCTATGTATTCCTTGACATATATTCCTCATACCGTAGATAACACTATAGTCGCCAGTCACTCGCCACTACACAATATATTACTACTGTTAGCATCACTACAGCCTTGTATGTGCCACTGAAGACATGTAGTGTGATGTACATAATATAAACTACTGTGCATGTCTCTACAGTGGCACATACAAGGCTGTAGTGATGCTAACAGTAGTAATATATTGTTAAGGCCGACATTAGTGCAGTGGCGAGTGACTGGCGACTATAGTGTTATGTACGGTAGACCAATAGCTAGCCTGGTATCTGTTCTTCCTTTGTAGTCCTTTGTATTGCACTTAAACAACACCACCACCACCACCGTCACTATCACCAGTAAGTAGGTTAACATGACCTTGCCACTTTCACTTTCACACACACACACACACACGAACACACACACACACAATAGAACGAGTGAAATTACCTTTTTTAACAGCCTAATTACGACCTAACACTAATTACTACTTAATAACTAATTGAAACCCTTAATTGAACATCATTTCCCGTATCAAACAAAAGAAAAGAAAAAAATTATATTCGATAACACAAAAAATATGGAATAATTTTAACTTTACTGCTAAATAATAATAATAATAATAATAATAATAATAATAATAATGATTGTATATAGGAATTATTTTTCAGCCTTTAGTTAAGTTTTTAGACAAATTTATTTCTAACATATGGGTGGGTGTGTGTGTGTGTGTGTGTGTCAGGGTGTGTACGTGTGTGTGTGTCAGGGTGTGTACGTGTGTGTGTGTGTGTACGTGTGTGTCAGGGTGTGTGTGTGTGTGTGTACGTGTGTGTGTGTCAGGGTGTGTACGTGTGTGTGTGTCAGGGTGTGTACGTGTGTGTGTGAGGGTGTGTACGTGTGTGTGTGTCAGGGTGTGTGTGTCAGGGTGTGTGTGCGTGTGTCAGGGTGTGTGTGTGGGTGTGTGTGTTAGCGGAAGATCCACAATGCAACAGTGATAAAGAAAAGATAAAGAAAGAGAAAGAGAGAGAGAGAGAATATTAGAGAGAATATTAGAGATAAAAAGATAATAAGAAATAAAAATTAAAGCAAAATAAAAACAAAAGAAATGTTAGATAAGAAAATAAATTAAATTAAAGCAATTAAAGATAATATTAAAGAAAGATTAAAGATAGCTTACAAAACACATCGGAATGGAGGTCAAACTACTACTACCATTGTATATTGTATATAACTACCACTACTACTACCACTTTCATTGTCTATAGCAACCACTACTACTACTACCTACCACTTCCATTGTATATAACTACCACTACTACTGCCTACCACTTTCATTGTATATAGCAACCACTACTACTACTACCTACCACTTCCATTGTATGTAACTACCACTACTACTACTACCTACCACTTCCATTGTAATAATTACCACCACTTTCATTGTCTATGGCAACCACTACCACTACTACTACTACTACTACCACTTCCATTGTATATAACTACCACTACTACTACTATAACTACCACTTCCATTGTCTGTAACTACCACCTACTACTGCTACTACCACTACCACTTCCATTGTCTAACTATAACAACCACTACCACTTTCATTTTCCAGGCAACCACCACCACCACCACCACCACTACTACTACTACTACTACTACTACTATAACTTACAATAATAACAGTAGTAGTAGTAGTAGAAGGCGGGAAAAGTATGTATGTATGCATGTACGTAATTCAACAGGTCCTAACACACACACACACATACACGTACACACACACAAACGTACACACACAAAAAACGTTTACACTTACCGCCAAATTGCACATTCAAATCAACGTTTTTTGGGTCCAATTTTTTCGGATTTAATTTCGTTCAATTTTCATCCGAATTTTTCCGCATTAGTTTTGTTCAGGTACACTTTTTCCGGCTCAATGCACAGCGTATGTCTGCCCTCAGCACTCAGTCACCCCCACCCTGACCCTGTACCGCTGAGCTCAGGCATGTAGACAAAAAAATAGGACAACTTGTAGTTTAAGACATAAAGGCCGAGGTGTGGAGGACGGTCGGGGGCGCGCGTGTACCCTCTCTCACAGCTGAAGTAACACTGACGAGCTAGCGACGCAGCTCCCTCATGGCTAACTCACACAGTTGCCAGACACCGCCACATAATTACAACATACACACTAATTTACGCATTTCTACCGTATTTATCGTATAGTGAGAAGGTTATAGGATGTTTATAACGTATTTAGGTATGGTTACGGGCGTGTGGGCGTGGTATAGCGGGCGTGGTAGGCGTGGGCGGGTATAAGGGCGGGGCAGGAGTTGTCACACATCTGACAACTCCAGGCGAACATGCGCGCCAAAATGTCTTTGTTTGGGACACACTGTTTACCTCATTTCCCTCCCATATCTCCCTTTCCCTGCCTCCCCTACCCCTGACAGCCCCGTCCCTGGCACTAACAACCCTTAGGGACACGCCAGGGACACGTAGGACATAGGGAA
>JACEEZ010004665.1:665000-672500 GCA_016584305.1 Chionoecetes opilio | reverse complement strand
CTCGACGAATCCGACAACGACGAAAATGAGAAGAAAAAAAATTGGCAACTCATGATTTCACATTTATTCCTACGACTTTTGATTTATGTAAACTTTTTTTTACTACTACTACTACTACTACTACTACTACTACTACTACTACTACTACTACTACTACTACTACTACTACTACTACTACTCCTACATCTGCTGCTGCTGCTACTACTGCTGAGAAAATACACAATGGATATGCAACAGAGATTTTTTATTTATTGGAAAACGTATCGGAATAACAATGGACAGTAAAAACTAAGGGAAGACCCGTAAAATCTCTCTCTCTCTCTCTCTCTCTCTCTCTCTCTCTCTCTCTCTCTCTCTCCATCTCTCTCTCTCTCTCTTCTCTCTCTCTCTCTCTCTCTCTCTCTCTCTCTCTCTCTCTCTTGCTTCTCTCTCTCTCTCTCTCTCTCTCTCTCTCTCTCTCTCTCCTCTCTCTCTCTCCTCTCTCTCTCTCTCTCTCTCTCTCTCTCTCTCTCTCTCTCTCTCTCTCTCTCTCTCTCTCCTCTCTCTCTCTCTCTCTCTCTCTCTCTCTCTCTCTCTCTCTCTCTCTCTCTCTCTCCGTTAACAGTCAACGAAAAAGAGTTACTCGACGCATCGTTTCTCTATTGGAAAACGGTCCCTATAGTGGATTTTTCTCTCCCAAATTGTCTTTACTGCATCTGGTGGCCATGGGGGGAGGGGAGGGAGAGGGGGGGAAGAGGGAGGGGGGTTAGGAATAGAGATCAAGTGTTGGGAGTCAGGTCAGATTCGGGGGGGAGAAATGGACCATTTTAAGAAAGGGGAAGGAGGTAGGGGGGAGTTGGAATTTTTTTGGACTCTTGTATGAATCCATTGACCTCATTCATTGACTTCAAATATTTTTTCTTCCTTTAGACTAATGGCTTTCTTTGTCTATGATATCGCATTGTGTAAGGTAGGAATAAAAAAAGATAGGTGATGGATGGGTAACTGTTTTCTGAGGGGCAGTAATGATAGTAAGGTCCCAAGCTATGCCAAAGACTGACTATCTTGTGGCTCTTATTTCTTATCTTATACTCTGTTTTTTTAACGAGGTGAAATATCCTGACCCCTTGCTGCTTACTGACTGATATTTGATGCCAGAAGGAATACTTCGGTTCTTCTAAATTTTAGCTGCATTTTTCATAGGTAACCATATTATCAGGTAAACCTAGGCAGCATTTTAAGCATGAGACTTTAGGATATAATGGAATTTTCGCCTTGTTAAAGAAAATAGACTATAGTTGTCGAGTGGGCTAAACGAAGGTAACGCATTATTCACTCGCCATTCCATTGTGGTTTGGAATGAATGGTTGGCCACACAATAATAGGCGTCTTGTGGGAAGGCTATAAATATCCGCCGAGAGTGACCACCCGCCCCCTTGACAGTCTAATGGTACACTCGTGGGCTTTAAATGCATCCATCCATCTAACCTTTTTCTCTCCATCGATCTCTATCTATCTATATCTATTACCTGTATGCCTACCTATAAAAAATAGTTAAAAGTTTTGTACAGGTTATAATATATATAATTTCCTTACATATTCAACCTACTATTACTGTATACTTCGTCATAACAACCTTTTTTCTCTTCATTAATCTCTATCGATCTATATTTATTACCTGTATACCTATCTATAAACAATAGTTAAAAGTTTGCACAGCTTGTAATATATATAATTTCCTTACATACCCTTATTACTGTACACGTTATCATAACAAATAAACCTTTTTTCTCTTCATTAATCTCTATCCATAAAGTTATATCTATTACCTACCTGTATACCTACCTATAAACAATAGTTAAAAGTTTTCTACAGCTTGTAATATACAGTATATCATTCCCTTACATACTTAATCTACTACTCCTGTACACATTATCATAACAACTTTTTTTCTCTTCATTAATCTCTATCCATCTATCTCTATCTATTATCTGCATGTCTATCTATAAACAATAGTTAAAAGTTTTGTACAGCTTGTAATATATATCATTCCCTTACATACTCAATCTACTACTCCTGTACCCTTTATCATAGTAACTCCCCCTCCTCCATCCATAACACCATTGACAGTTCCATCACTCCATCAAAAGTATTACATGCCAGAGCCGAGCCACCTTCACAATTCATCCCACCACACACGCGAATCACCATTACAACAACACATCAGGTATCGGACGCTAAAGACCCTATTCAAACTAATGATATAGTTCGCGAGATACCAAACGCTGAACAGGAAAACCATAAAATAGGACAGTAGATTTTCAGGTCATAATTCATCGTGTCCAAAACAGTACATGAGTTAATCAGAATCAGAATTAAGGGGCATATTTGGGCTATTTCTCTGATTCACTTGATTATAATTACTATTGATTTGGGCTATTTTGTAGTGGAAAAAGGGTTTATTTATTGGGGACACTTCTCAGATTTACTACTTTATTTGGGCTACTTTTGGGTTATAAAAAAGGTGAATAGAGAGGGAAATTCGAGGGAAGGGTGTGTGTATTGGGCTATTTTCCAGATTTACGACTTTATTTGGGCTACTTTTGGGGTTATAAAAAACGTGAATAGAGAGGGAAATTCGAGGGAAGGGTGTGTGTATTGGGCTATTTCCCGGATTTACTACTTTATTTGGGCTTCTTTTGTGTGTTAATTTGGGGGTTAAAATATTGTGGTAGTTTGTTTCGTTCAGTGGAGGTTAAATAAAAATGTTTCCTTTGTTTGATTGTATATGCGTGTGCGTAAATCAAATCGGCTTAAAGTCATCGGATTGATAGTACGTGTAGGAATGTTTCATATACGTGTAAAAGCACCGATACAGTAACCTATCTGAGCGTTACAGCACAGTACAGCACATCAAAGGCACATACCAACCAACGTCACAGCTTTTCATAACAGAACGTTAACGTTTCATCACTATTTCTCTGCTGTGTACCCATGGACTCAACATATCTGAACCATTTTTATTGATAACTTTTCACTACTACCTCGTTTCGTATTACAACCACATGATACTCGTATGTTATAACTCAACCTTAACCCTTTGAGACCCATAACGTAATTTCCATTGTAATTTGGGTACCATTAGCCGATTTGTTGTGATTATAAGCAATATTTTATAGATATGACCTGTTTAGTATCCTTGTCGACTAACTAATTTGGTATATCAAGTTACTATTCGTTATTTTATGGCTATCAAGAGACCATTTTTTATTGCAAAAGAAAGATCTGGGTGTGAAGGGGTTGTTAACCTTATCTAAACACAACAAAATTTTGCCTCTCTTAAAACTGCATCACCTTTAAACTACTACAGTAATCCCTTTTCAATGAGCTCAGGACCGGTAAATTGTGCAACACCTTCCTCTGACCTTAAACGACACATCATCAACACCTAACACCATCCTAAACACCACCACCACTACACCACACCTCACCACGCCACTATAAACACACATCTTACAATACCATTCATCACCCTTCATTCATTCATTCATTAGAGGGGAAAGACAGTTGGGGGGAAAGACGAACTAAAGAAAAGTTAACCCCTTGAGGACCAGAACGTAATTTTCATTGTAATTTGACTACCATTAGACGGGTTTTAATAGATATAAGCAATATTTTATAGATATGACCTGCTTAGTATCCTTGTTCACTAGCTAATTTGTATTAAATCCCTTTTCGTAATTTTATGGCTAACAACAGACGATTTTTATATAGCAAAGGAAATATCTGGGCGTGTCGGGGTTAACAGAAAAGGACAAAATGAAAATAAGTAAGAGATACAGCACCCTTTCCGTCCTTCCCCCTCTCTTTCTCCCACATGTTCCCCTTCCTGATAAAAAGCCACAACAACCCGACACCTGCAGGCCCCATAAACCACCATAAAACTCCACAATATCATCACATCACCTCCGTTCTCGCTCTGCAACAGGGGCCGCTATCGCCTTCCTATCTGCGCCTGTACACATTTCCGCCCGTTCCTCTTCTCCCGCCCTCTGTCCCCGCGTTTAGCACTATGTTTGTCACAGTTTACCGTTGTCGCCTCCCAGCCATCGTTACCGTACCCTGTTTGGTGGTGTTTTTAAGGCTGTTTTGTAAAGAAATGTGTTGACCGTGTTGTTTCCTTCTACTCTCTTTCATCTACTCTCTCTCTCTCCTCTCTCTCCTCCTCTCTCTCCTCTCTCTCTCTCTTCTCTCTCTCCTCCTCCTCTCTCTCTCTCTCTCTCTTCCCCTCTCTCTCTCTCTTCTCTCCTCTCTCTTCCTCTCTTTCTCTCTCTGTCTTTCCCTCTTACTCTCTTCTCTTCTCTTAGTTGTCAACTCGCTCATCTATACACACACGCACGCACACACCACACGCACACACACACACACACACACACACACACACACACACACACACACACACACACACACACACACAACACACACACACACACAGCACACAACACACAACACACACACACACACACACACACACACACACACACACACACACACACACCACACACACACAACCACACACACACACACACACACACACACACACACACACACACACACACACACCAAAAAATCAAAAACGAAAACACACACTCCTTCATCTTTCATATTGCAACTCAAAAATGTGGCTCCTACTGATGGTATTTCATTTTTTATTTTTTCACATACTCCCATACCAGATTTTATGAATTCCTGGATGTTTGTGTGTGTGTGTTCTTTTTCGACGTAGCGCCCACGTATTATGGGGAATTTTAGGGGAAACGTGTGTGGTGCCGTTGAAGCAATACAGCGGGTTATGGGACGTCCTGAATGGCCCGTGAGGACATGCAATACCCTCACCCCATCCTCGTTCCGGTGTTCGCAAATCCCCGAATGAGACGATCTGACTGGAATCCAAATGAAAGGGACAAGAACGAAAATCTGGGGATGAAGTTATAGTTTTTCTGGTTCTAATTTTTTCTTCTTCGAATTTTACTTTCTTTTTCGCTACAGTTCCCTTTGCAGTGAGGAAAGCAAAAATTGGGTAGTGATTTATGGCGTTTGTTGTTGATTAAAGACAGACTGACACACAACACACACACACACACACACACACACACACACACACACCACACACACACACACACACACACACACACACACACACACCACACACACACACACACACACACACACACACACACACACACACACACACACACACACTACATACACACACACACACACACACACACCACACACACAGCACACACACACACACACACACACACACCACACACACACACACACACACACACACACACCACACACACACACACACACACAACAACACACACACACCACACACACACACACACTACACACACACCACACACACACACACACACACACACACACACACACCCACACACACACACCACACACACCACACACACACACACACACACACACACACACACACACACACACACACACACACACACACGCACGCACACACACACACTGAATGCTTGTATTGCAAAATGGGCGAACATATCATTCACCTTACATACTACTATGTATTCCCTAATACATATAAAATGACTGAACTATTTGCCAGTACAAATTATAAAGTGCTTTTAAACTTAGCGAAGTTTATTGTAGAAATTACAAGGCATTTTAAGTAGAGCTGTTCCTATGTTCTAGAAATTATGTTTGCTTATCTGTTTTTGCTATCTATTACGTTATTAAGCTATTATGTTAACTATTACGCTATTAAGTCTAGTTACTTTTTTTTTTCTTTTTTTTTCTTTACCAGGGTCAATACGTATATTTATTACTCATTTGAAACTCTAATACCCCGTTCGGGGTCTGTATTGAGTTAATAAACCTTTAAACCTTTAAACCTTTAAACCTTTAAACCTTCCTCAGTACATTTTTTTTTTTATAGTTTAGACAATACCAAGCACAAGCTCCTGACTCATGAGCATAATCCAAGTCTTACTGTCTGGGAGCCAAGTGCAGTGCTTTAACGCTACACTGAACTGCGTCGCTGTGAAACTAACAAAAGATTCGACGCTGAAAGATGAGAACGGATTTTAATCATTAGCTACGATCTTGAACTCTGAGCATCATAATTTTTGGCCGTGGAATTAATCGCTGTTATATTTCAAGACTTGCAGGAGAGGCAGGTGTGTACCATGATGCTCTCGACGAGGCTCCCGCGGTGAAGTGATCAATACACTTACCAGATATGATTCCAAGAGTCTCTGATCCACTTGTGTGTCCTTACTCAGAGCTCCTTGTTCTTTAGCTTATTCTTTAGTTTTCTTATTGCTTATTCTTTAGTTTTCTTATTGCTTGTTCTTTAGTTTTCTTATTGCTTGTTCTTTAGTTTGTTCTTTCTTATTGCTTGTTCTTTAGTTTTCTTATTGCTTGTTCTTTAGTTTGTTCTTTCTTATTGCTTGTTCTTTAGTTTTTCTTATTGCTTGTTCTTTAGTTTTCTTATTGCTTGTTCTTTAGTTTTCTTATTGCTTGTTCTTTAGTTTTTCTTATTGCTTGTTCTTTAGTTTATTCATCGCTCCAGCTAACCTTTGATGGGCGTGTAGTTATTCTAGGTAGCTCTGCGATCAAAGGTGCGGGAAAAGTAGGTGGCACATAATGACCTTAGATTCTTAAAACGTTATAATGACTGAGATTTATTTTTATTCACACATTTTATTTTATTCTTTCTTATTCTTGTTTATATTCCAGTGTTTATTGGTCCTTCCTCGGTGGCTGGGTGATGGCTGTGAGGAGGAAGGCCTGAAGATGATATGTTGGTTATGAGATTATTATTATTATTATTATTATTATTTATTTATTTATTTATTTATTTATTTATTTATTTATTTATTTACTTAGTTTTTTTTCTTCTTTTCTTCAGTTGTTTCAGTCCGTCATGTGCCAGTAAGGGACCAAAAGCTACACAGAGAGATACGCGCATAGCTTAACTGTGACATTATTATCTGAATCACTAAATATTTCTCGATACCAAAATATTTACCTTATCAAGATCAGTTTGGTTGAGGTGCAGTAATTCAAGTACTGACAAAATAGGCACACATATTTTGGTTTATCACTGATTCATGTACTTCTTGTGAAATTTTAAATATTGGATCTGTTATTAATACGTCTAGTTTAGTATTTATAACTACAGGAATATAGAGTAAGAAATAATCGGGCGAGTTATATTTGTGCTGTCGTATCAGTGTGTAAAATGGTTTCATGACTTTTTAATTAACAAAGGAAAGATGTTGCGGCTGTAAAAGAAAAAGGAAGTAAAAGTAACTATTTCCTCTCTGAAAAAAAAGTAAAACCCGTAAAAAAAATAACTTTGAACCGTGTCATATATTCTCTTTCAGCTACAGTTGTAAAAGCGAGGAAAACAAAGCCACTGTATCGTTTTTGTATTCCAGTAGTAATGAAAAATGGAGACACGGGTCA
>JACEEZ010004665.1:650000-655000 GCA_016584305.1 Chionoecetes opilio | reverse complement strand
CCAAAAGATGCCCGTAGTGGTGGCAAAAAAGTGCGCGTTCGTCGCATGGCGTTTCGGCTACGAGCATCTTCTTGCATGATTCATAATTCTTGAATTGAAGAATACGATTGAACTGAATACGATTGAAGTCTTCTTGCACAATCCATAATGTTTGTTTTGGTTGCGGGTCACGGAAGATGCCAGTAGAAGATGCTCGCAGCCGAAACGCGTGTGACGAACGCGCATTTTTTTGTCACCACTACGGGCATTTTTTGGTAGCAAAATACCAAAAGATACCGAAAAAAAGTGTCCGTGTGACACGGCCTTTAGACATTCATATTTGTTATGGCTGAACTCTTACAATACATACAAAATATTTCAGTTACCTGTATGCTATCAAACATAGTGTAATGTAATATTGTGTAATATTCGCAATTCGCATTCGCATTCGCGAATATTAAAACCAAATATTCGCATTCGCATTCGCATTCGCGAATATGGAAAATAGACATTCGGTCCATCACTAGTGTGTGTGTATGTGTACGTGTGTGTGTGTGAGTTTGTGTGTGTGTGTGTGTGTTTGTGTGTGTGTGTATGTGTTTTTCTTGTCTGTCTGTCTCTATGTCTGTCTGTTAGAGAGAGGGAAAGGCAAAATGATAGAATAAATATAGATAGATGAATGAATGAACAGATATAATAGTGTTGGTAAAAGTGCTATTGAATAGTGTCACCTTATCTTGCCCCTACGCAGTCTATCTATCTGTCAGGAAACTTTTTTATTAATCCAGCGGAACAATTAATATGAATAATTAATCGTTCATTTCATGTTAATTATATTCATGGTGTGATTTGAATGTCATTAGCGATCGGTTTCCAATCAGTATCTATGGCTCTATTTCGTCTATAATGACCCTAAACTGCTCTGTATCGCTTCAAACTAAATTCATTTCTTATAATAGTTATCCGAAAATCAATATCGTACAGATGCAAAGTGTTATTCATTGTTATTGACTATTATTGTTATTCATTGGTGGACTGTTGACTTTTCTATTATGGCATTATGATTTATCAAATTGATTATTTATTTATTATTATACTTTATAGAGATGTTGATATTGCACCTCAGTTTGTTGATTCTAGCGTCATATTTCCTTGATTCATTTTCATACAATAATTCTAAAGCGTTAATGTATGTATCGTGAAAGCAGGTTTCAATTATTCCCTCAACAATAGTTACGCCAAAGCCTGCATGACAAAGACGATAACTTTGCTCCTCGTCCTTGTACGTCTCCTAAGCTCCGAGAGAAGATTAAACAGTGCCGCCAACACCAACTATACTCGCCGCACGTTAAGTTGGCGATAATTGGGCCTCTCATGTCCCCCATTCCGAACGCACGGGATTGGCGGAGGTGCTGGGTGTTGGGGCCTTAGGGCGGAACTTGGAGTAAGACATTGTCACCCAACACCCAACACCTCAGCCAATCCCGTGCGTTCGGAAAGGGGGTAGTAAAAAGGCCCCATTTTCGCCAACTTAACGTGCGGTGATTATACTTACTTGCGCTTTATTACCTGACTTTTTTTCCTTCATCCACATCATTTTACATCGCAAGACACTGACATCGTTTTTGTTTGTTTTGTCTTCCATCTAATGTTGGGCCAGAAAGAGGGTAGCCATTAAGAAAAAGGAAAGAAAGGGAAGAAAAGATGATAGATAAATGGTGATACAAAAGCATGTTTAGAGTTGAAGATATGGTTGGAAGATATGGAAGTTGGTTGTGATATAAAGATCCATACATTGAATAACACACACAGTCTGTTACTCTTTGTTTGAGTGTCTCGTGTTTTTGTTACTGAGGAGAGAAAGAGAAGAAATAGAAAAATAAAAGATAAAAGAGTCAGGCTTTTTACTTCTATGTATGTGGTGGAAAAAAGTTGGTGACGTTAATGAGAAGGAAAATGAAGATAAGTTGACACACACACACACACACACACACACACACACACACACACACACACACACACACACACACACACACCCGCACACACACACACACACACACACACACACACACACACACACACACACACACACACCCACACCCACACACACACACACACACACACACACACACACACACACACACACACACACACACACACACACACACACACACACACACACACACACAAAACACACACACACACACACACACACACACACACACACACACACACACACACACACACACACACACACACACACACACACACACACACACACACACACCACACACACACACACACACAACACACACACACACACACACACCATCCCCCCACAAAATAATAACTAAAAACACGCACAACTCTGAATACAAACACCAGACGCCTTCCCGTGACTTGAAAACACACGCGCACACACTAATGCAAACACACATAACAGAAAGCAACGATGCATACACACATAAATAGCCATAAGCTAAAGCGGGGAGGTAAAGTGTAGCAGGTGTAGTCAAGGTTGCAGGATACAGGACGCTCGGTGGTGATGCAGGACGCTCAGTGGTGATGCAGGACGCTCGGTGGTGCTTCAGGAAAGTTGCAATGGGAGGGATGATGAGGTGGTAGGATGGAAAACTTTACTTACATAGGAATACATAGGAAGAAAAGACCAGAGGATGTAAGAGAAGAATAAGAATAAGAAGAAGATCAGGTGAAATAGTAGGAATAACAGAAGAATAGATACTATGACACTCTTTGGTCTATAACAAGAGGTATACATGCTGAAACTACATACTACTACCTTACAAACTACTTACTACTACCTTACAAACTACATACTACTACCTTACAAACTACATACTACTACCTTACAAACTACATACTACTACCTTACAAACTACATACTACTACCTTACAAACTACATACTACTACCTTACAAACTACATACTACTACCTTACAAACTACATACTACTACCTTACAAACTACATAGACGACCAAACAAATTAAATGTAAGAGATCAGAAAATAGCTGAAAAAGGTATGATGAAAAACTTGTACTTATATAGGAATACATAGAAAGAACAGATACCATGAGACTCTTTGGTATATAACGAGGGTATACCTACTGAAACTACATACTACTGAATAACAAACTACATAGACGAACAAACAAGCTACATGTAAGAAATCAGAAAATAGTTGGAAAAGGATACACTTTAAAACTCTGATACGGGAAACAGTAAAAAAAACGTGAAAATTTTAAGCCTTATTTTTGTATCTATTTTTGGGCTGCAATATGTAATTATGCATGTATAGTTTGTTTTCTATCTCGTGATATTTTACTGGTTGCTGAAGTCTGATTGTACTCGCAAGGAAAGAAAACATGAGGGGAAACAAAAAAATATATAAGAAAATAAAAAAAAAAAAATAAAAAAAAGATTGACGCGTATAAATGGTGTTTTAGTCAAAGTTTGTCAAATGTTTGGTTGTGTATATTTCCTTTTATTTTAAGTGTACATAATGTAGTGAAAAAACGCCAAATCTCAGTCATAATAACGTTCTAAGGTCATTATGTGCTACCTACTTTTCCCGCTCCTTTGATCACAGAGCTACACGCAATAACAAACTTCCATCAAAGGTTAGTCGGAGCGATGAATAAACCAGCTTATAAAAGATTTACAGGAGGGTTTCTGACGGTACCATTAGAGACCATTACTAAAGGAGACTATTAATGAAGGGAGACTGAATAAAGAAGCTGGAAAGACGACTAACACGAATATACCGTAGTAATGTAACAGTGTAACACCTTTTCACGGCGGAGACTTTTTTCATCATCTATTTCTATCTACCATGGCAGCTATATTTATTTATCAGGCATCTATTTTTGGCCTGAAATATGCGTGTGTGAATATATAGTTTGTTTTCTCTCTCGTGATATTTTATTGGTGGCTGAAGTTTAATTGTACTCGCAAGGAAAAAAAAATGAGAGGAAATAAAACAAAAGGAGAAAAAAAATGAAGACAAAAGATTCACACTTCAAACCAAAAAACATCACACCTTCGAAATAAGCCAGATTTATATTCAGAAAATCTAGCTTGGCCTCATTTTTCACTGTCACTAGGATTTATGAGATACTTAAAGTCGTATGTGTAGCTTGAGGTATGATACAGGTATAGGACAGGTTGAGGTAGAGTGAGAATGTGGTATAAAGTGAATAGCAGACAGACTGTAATAGGGTGTTAGTGCAGTTGTATAATGCTATACAAAGAGGACACGACAGGACCTAAAAAAATATGTAAGGATGAGGAACGTAATTTTTTTAATTTTGTGACTTGAATAAGTAAATAAAGGAAGAATGATGAAAATGTTTGCCTTGATAGGGTAAAATAATGACTGGCTTTGAATCAAGGGTTTCTGTGTTGGTTGTGAGCTGCTAGGCACTCTCAGTTAATTAAGCTTCACAGAGGGTTGACTGGTAGTGGCAGATAGGGACTGGCTATGTAAGGTTGGGTAATAGCTCGTTTTGCTGCAAATACCATATGCCATAGATAGTTTTAATTAACATCAGAATAGAGAAACATGTATTTCCATCTTTTTATGTAGATGTCATTCTATTTCTTTCTTTTTTAATAGTCAGCGAAATGTCAAAATATATCTGTGCGGTATGAAAAGACGTGCAATTTTTCTCTTAATGTAAATTTTCACAATTCATATCCACAAAATTCTCTTTGGTGTGATAGAAAATGCATATCCATCTTTTTATGCATCAAATACTATACAACCTGTACTTTTTTTTCTCCCTTTTTAACCCTTTCTCTCGTTAACTTTCGCTTCCTCCTTTTGTTATCTTCCTTCCTTCCTTCCTTCCTTCCTTCCTTCCTTCCTTCCTTCCTTCCTTCCTTCCTTCCTTCCTTCCTTCCTCCTTCCTTCCATTCACTACCTATCCTTTTCTTTCCCATTTTATCCTTTTCTCTCGTTAACTTTGGCGTCCTTCCTTCCTTCCTTCTATTCACTACCAAA
>JACEEZ010004665.1:642500-645000 GCA_016584305.1 Chionoecetes opilio | reverse complement strand
TAGACTCTGCAGTGATACTTTTTTTTTTTTGGTGTGTAAAATAAAAATAAATCTAATACAACATTATTTTAACCCAAATTATGTCCCAACTTACACTCGAGTCTTTGTCATCTACACATTGTATTATCTCCCCGCGTCTTTCTATATCTATCTGCCATCCGTAATCACATGCGTGTCTACATGTCTGTACCAGGCCTTGAGTGTATCATATTGTCTGTGTTTTTGCTTTTTTATGTACTTATCTGTGTATGCATCCAATTATTTGTCAGCTCTGCGAGGATTTCTGTGTCTCAGACTGTTTGTATATGTGTGTGTTTGTGTCTACGTATGCGATAATATTTGTGTTTGTTTATATATGCTTTGTCTGCTTATCTATATCTTTGTTTTTGTCTAACTATACCTGACTACCCCTTTGTGTTTACCTATGTATGTCTGTTTATTTCATTTGCCTTTTAGTTTCTGTCTATGAACGCCTTTGTTTGTGTATGGCTGTTGTTTTCGGGATATCCGACATTTTTTCTCGTAACATCATATTTTTTTCCACCAGAAGTTATGAATTAAGGAAACCCTCTGTTCGAGGTGCGGAGACAAGGAAGAGTGCAGAACTGAGGACAAAAGAAACATATCCACGAAGAAAAAAAATGCAAGAAAAAACTAGAAAATAAAAAAAAGACCATTTCTATAGCGCTCCATGTGGGTGTTTTCTTTTGTCTTGGCCGAGAAAAGTCCAACAAATAACACGGCTTTGGTCTCGAGTCTGCTTAGTTTTGGTTTCCGACAGACTCCTCAGCTGTACCGATGCACAGAGGGAACAGCAACGGAGAACCTGGTGGGATTTGCAGCTGCTAGGCTCTCAGGCGGGCTTTCCCAGGGCTGACAAGATTTTGAGGGGAGACTTGGAGGATGTAAGGAAAGGAAGGGCAGAGCAAAGAGCCAGAGTGGAGGAGGAGGAGGTAGAGGAGGAGGAGGAGGAGGAGGAGGAGGAGGAGGAGGAGGAGGAGGAGGAGGAGGAGGAGGAGGAGGAGGAGGAGGAGGAAGAGGAGGAGGAGGAAAAGGAGGAGGAGGCGGAGGAGGAGGAGAAGAAGGAGGAGAAAAAGGATAAGGAGGAGGGAAGTAAGGACGAAGGGTAAAGGAAAACACTTGGAGAAGAGAGGAAACAGCAGGGTACGTAAGGGGAGAGAAAGAAAATGGTGAAGGGGAACAAGGAGAAACGAATGGTGTGAAGCAGGAGAGAGGAAAGATGATGGAGAGGAGCGAAGGAATGCCACAGTGACGGAGGAGAAAGAGGGTAGGAGGAAATGGCAGGATGTAGGAAAGAGGAAGAGAACGGCTTATAAGACGCGAAGAGAGTGGCAAGTAAACTTTGTCTATGTGTCTGCTTTAGCTATCCAATTTTGTGCTTGTGCTTTTATTTGCATGCTGGTTTTATCTATTTTTATTTGTATCTATCTACGAGCTTCTATTTGCATGGTTCTCCTATCTATTTTTACTTTTTTATTTTTTTACATCACAAAGGACTGGCCAAGGGGAAAAGAAAGGAATAACAAAAAGATAAGAGTATATAATTCTATCTATCTATCTACGCCTATCTTTGCTACTGTATCTCTTGGTATGTGTATATGTATGTAGATATGCTTTTATGCATGTGCCGAAGCATTTTTGAAACAGAAATAGTGATCTAAATGTCAATCATAAGTTGGAGCTGTCGGAGTTCGAACCCTTGACATGATTCTCAATACACGTGACGTTTTACCAGACAGTCACAATGATCGTCGCGGCTGATGGGAATTTCAGTTGACCTTGACTCCCGTTTTGCTACTACATAATTATTTGTCACGTATGTTTGTTTGTATGTATGTATGTTTCTTTGTATCTTTGTGTGTGTGTGTGTGTGTGTGTGTGTGTGTGTGTGTGTGTGTGTGTGTGTGTGTGTGTGTGTGTGTGTGTGTGTGTGTGTGTGTGTGTGTGTGTGTGTGTGTGTGTGTGTGTGTGTGTGTGTGTGTGTGTGTGTGTGTGTGTGTGTGTGTGTGTGTACTTATAAGAAACAGTTTAATACAAAAATTTCGCCAGAGGTGGATATGAATATTCACACAAAAAAATACATACCGTCTCATTTCCATTTTCGAGAGGTTTCACTTTCATCAAATTACGGTTACTTACGAAGGGGATGAAAAAGGTCTATAGGGAAAAATGAGTCGAAGAAAACATATTATGCAGGGAGGACATAAAAGGTTCATTAGCATCAAAAGAGTCAATTGGGAAGAGTGTGGATACAAGAAAATATAAACAAGGATATTAAATGACGTACAAACAGGACTTGAACGTGTGTCGAGAGGCACAACTTTTTATTTGCTGTTGTTGGCATTACGTTTCGAGGTTATAAATGTACACAAGAGATAGGAATAAAATTGTTCTTCGAGTGGAATGTCTCTCTACTAACAGTGTTCATTCCGACAGCAGGATTGACAGAATGAGTCTGGATACCTGGAATAGCGGGCGG
>JACEEZ010004665.1:635000-637500 GCA_016584305.1 Chionoecetes opilio | reverse complement strand
ATAACAAGTAATGACTATGATGATGATGATAACAGTGGTGATGATAGTAATAAAAATGATAAATAGCAATAGTAATGGAACTGACTAATAATATTGATGATTATATTAATAATGATAATGATAAAGTAAATAACAGTCACCTATAACAGCAGTAACAACAATTACAATATAAACATGAACGAAATGTCATTAATACTATATTTTCAGGGAGCACCACTGTGTAAACTTTAATAACACTACGATTCTCTCTCTCTCTCTCTCTCTCTCTCTCTCTCTCTCTCCTCTCTCTCTCTCTCTCCTTCTTCTCTCCTCTCTCTCTCTCTCTCTTCTCTCTCTCTCTCTCGTCTCTCCTCTCTCTCTCTCTCTCTCTCTCTCTCCTCTCTCTCTCTCTCTCTCTCTCTCTCTGTATACGATCACTATTTGTCAAGAAACAACAACACAACTACCACCACCACAATATCAACATCTACCTTATAAAGAACTTGATTGGTTGGAAGCAAACTTTGAAATCGAGGCAGAGCAGGAATGTGGGATGTCATTTGTAGAATACTCTCACTTCCTTCTAGTCCACCTAACCTCCAGTACTCTTGTTCTCTCTGTTTATCTGTCTGTCTGTCTACTTTTCTGTCTATCTATCCCTCTGTCTCTAGCCGCACCACCACTTTACCCTCTTTCGTTCTCTCTCTCTCTCTCTCTCTCTCTCTCTCTCTCTCTCTCTCTCTCTCTCTCTCTCTCTCTCTCTCTCTCTCTCTCTCTCTCTCTCTCTCTCTCTCTCTCTCTCTCTCTCTCTCTCTCTCTCTCTCTCTCTCTCTCTCTCTCTCTCTCTCTCTCTCTCTCGCTCTCTTTCTTTCACTCTTTTGTTCGTGTATGCAGAGGCTCTCCCGCCGACCAGAATTACCTCAGGAAGATAAGAGACGCACGATTGAATTCAATATCCATCCTGCGCTGTAATGTCTGCTGATATACACTCTTCCTTCCCCCATGAGCTTTATAAATAAGAATCCTGGGAGGAACTAGAGAGTAATAAAGAAGAGTACGTAAAGCCCTTCCCAGATGTTGGAATGGAAATAAATAGGTATTCAAAGTGTTGTTTTAAAGAAATAAAGAACTACGTAAAGCCCTTCCCAGATAGAAGCATCGAAACAATAGGTATTAAAAGGGTTGTTATAGTAGAAGAGTACCCTTTAGAGTTTAGAGAGAATTATAGAGTGGTTGTTTAAACGGTATAGTACGATGTTGTGTGTTGATTGTGTTGCGTTGTTGCTGTGTTGGGTTGCCAGAGGGGTTTTTATCTCTCCCCAACAGGCCTTTAAACTCTCCCGTCTCCTTTACTTTCCTACGTGCTTCCCCTTCTCGTATCGCCTCATAAAGTTTGTTAGGCCCATTCATCGGGAACGAGGTCTAGAAATAAGTTGTTACGAGAGAGAGAGAGAGAGAGAGAGAGAGAGAGAGAGAGAGAGAGAGAGAGAGAGAGAGAGGAGAGAGAGAGAGAGAGAAGAGAGAGAGAGAGAGAGAGAGAGAGAGAGAGAGAGAGAGAGAGAGAGAGAGAGAGAGAGAGAGAGAGAGAGAGAGAGAGAGAGAGAGAGAGAGAGAGAGAGAGAAAACAGCATTGAAAACACACATACTATACTGCTACTATTATTACAACAACTACTCCTACTACTACTACTACTATTATTATTACTACTACTACTACTACTATTACTACTACTACTACTACTACTATTACTACTACTACTATTACTACTACTACTACTACTACTACTATTACTACTACTACTACTACTACTACTACTACTACTACTACTACTACTACTACTACAGCTACAACTGCTACTACATTTAATTTAGCTAAACCCCCAACGCCAGTGTTATCGATATTATCTCATAAATATATTAACAACTAATGCGCTGAAAATATATAGCTTTCATCAGGGAAATGAATAAGCGATGCAATTACAAACAAGTTAAATAAATGACTAGATGGAAATGGAGAAATGTTGAACCAGTATCTTAATGAAAAATAAGAGAAAATATAACTGAAACACTATAACATGGAAAGAGGATTACTTACTGTACTCTATTGGGATGAAATCGGCTCAAGGTTGCTTTTATTGTCGATATTATAAATGAGAAGATATTGTTTCACGTTGGGCTATTAATTAACTCAATCATTTTTGGAAGTTTGTGAGAATACATGTTGGTGAGTCCATTTTTATGAGTGAATAGATGTGGTTGAGTCCTTTTTTATGAGTGAATACATGTGGTTGAGTCCTTTTTTATGCGTGAATACATGTGGCTGAGTCCTTTTTTTTGAGTGAATACATGTGGTTGAGTCCATTTTTATGAGTGAATACATGTGGTTGAGTCCTTTTTTTATGAGTGAATACATGTGGTTGAGTCCTTTTTTATGAGTGAATACATGTGGTTGAGTCCTTTTTTATGAGTGAGTACATGTGGTTGAGTCCTTTTTTATGAGTGAATACATGTGGTTGAGTCC
>JACEEZ010004665.1:617500-627500 GCA_016584305.1 Chionoecetes opilio | reverse complement strand
GTACAATCTCAGGAGATAAGAAAATGTTTGATAGTAGTACAGTGAAAGCTGATTTAAAGTAGGAAACTTTAAGAAGTGTGGAAATATATCTGTACTTTTAAGGAGCTGGTAATTCATGGATGGGGAAGAAAGTGGATGTAGGTAGTGTTGAGTAACGGGAACTACCACTTGTAGGTCTCGCGGCCTCTTGTAGCTTCCTTATTTTCTTATTTTCTTATTTAAGTGTTCCTGACTGGGTGACGGTGCAGCGAATTTTGGTGAGTAACTTTTTTTTTTTTTCTTTTTTTTTTTAATATCACAAAAGACTGACCAAGGGCAAACAAAAATAAAGAGAGGTAACAAAAAGCCCGCTTAACTAAACTAACGCCTAACTAACTAACTTAACTACCATATATAATTACCAAACACTCCAGTAGGTGATTTATGATAACAAGAGCGCTACAATCTCGCTGAGGATAATAAAATGTTTATCGCTATATAGTACAGTACATTATGCTGATTAATTAAACGGTGAGCAAACTATTACAGAAGTGTGAGACAAACTCCAAATATACTCGTACTTTATAAGGAGGAGGAGGAGGAGGAGGAGGAGTACATAAGAACATAAGAATATAAGGAAGCTACAAGAGACCGCGAGACCTACACGAGGTAGTTCCTGTATAAGAACATAAGACAATAAGGAAAAGGAGGTAGGAATAAGGAGTAGGAGGAGTTTATAAGGAGTAGGAGGTAGAAGGAGGAGGAGGAGTAGGAGTTTATAAGGAGGCCATTGGTCTGTGTTACTGTTATTTTACGCCTGTGTGACTTCCGGGACCCAAATCCTCGTCCACGTGTCATTTTGTCGACAATTTTCAATTTTACACTTGTTTGGATCGCCTGAAGGCACGGGCATGTTCCCCGGTGCCTCGCGTGGCTTTGTGTTGAGTGAGGCAGCGGGTGTGTTGAGTCGCGTGGCTTTGTGTTGAGTGAGGCAGCGGGTGTGTTGAGTGAGGCAGCGAGTGTGTTGAGTCGCGTCGATCCGAAGCGTCAACGTCCTTTTAGAATATGCCTGGAAACGACCCATGCCACTCACTCACGATAGATGTACATAGGAAATAAAGCCATATGTCTATCAATTGATGTATTTTGTATTAACAGCTCAAACAATACAGGTATGATAGGATTATAGAGGACTACTGCCCTGGTACCTCCTGACGGGATTCGAACACGCGACCATCTGACCTTGAGTTACGGTCCTCAACGCTTGTCTCAACTACTATAGGATAAGTGTTTAGGGTGCTGTGCTTAGTGTGCTTAGTGCTTAGTGTGTGCTTAGTGCTATGAGTTGTAGTGTACATTACTTAGTACAACAAAGTGTCATGGTTCACTTCTGTTTTATATCAGTATTGGTAGAGAATCTGTCATTGATCGTCACTCAGGTATGTTGAGTTATGTATAATATTTCATCAATGAAAATGGAAAAATACGATAATTCACATGAAAATATATACAGTGAGCTACCGAATTTTCAGTATAAGATTCCATTTGTACACGTTTTATATTCAAACCTTGTACACATGACTGCCAGTACCTGCCAGTGCACACCAGGCAGATCAGGCAAAGTACTCGTGCCAGTCATGGAGCCTAATTGACACAACAAAAAACGTCTCACATTGTTAGTCTCATTGTAGGCCTCTTGTAGCCTCCTTATTTTCTTATTGTTGATATTGAACACCAAACATTTTCCGCTGTCGCTGAAACTCTTCACTTTTGTCTTGTGTTACAGAGGACCTGTACGGCCCCAGGTTTCCCATCCGGGAGGACACGGTCATCCTGGAGCCCCAACACACAGGTCAGTGACACCCAGGGACTCCCAACCCCCTCTCCACGGTGTCACTCTTGATGTATTCCATTCTTCCATTCATTCTATCACATTCCCTCCCTTTTCCAAGCGCTCCACGTCCTCCATTAATTCACCCTTTCAACCCCTTTCCTTTGCTATATAAAATCATCTGATAGCCATGAAATTACGAAAACTAACTTAATATACCAAATTAGCTAGTGGACAAGGATACTAAACAGGTCATATCTATAAAATATTGCTTATATTAATAAAAATCGTCTAATGGTAGTCAAATTTACAATGAAAATTACGTTCTGGGACTCAAGGGGTTAAGGGGTGGTCCTGCAAGACTAAAATCAATGTTCCACGATCTCCTGTTTGTCCTTTTCGGTGTCCTGCTGGCGCCAGAACTCATCGCGTGAAGGTAAACAAACAGTACCAGCCACAGCCCCGCACCCCGCCACAAGACTTTACCTGCGCGATGATTTATGTATATGTTGAAACCTTTTTATGCCAGTCTGTTGCCATGTCAATTTGGGTAGATTATAGTTCAGACATTTGACATTGAATTGTACTTTCTTTGTGGCTTTGACGGTGGTTGTTGGGAGTCTATTTTTCTTTGTTCATTTTAACGATGCGTACGTTCTTGATGGAATAAATTGCACCAGTGTGACAGTTACGCTTATTTGGTATCACGCCAAGCATTTCTTTGTGTCACTTTAACCAACGAAAAATATGTATGGATGTGGGAAGCCCGTGACATGTTTATCAATTTTGGGTTATTTCTAGTTTTTCCTGTTAATGTTTCGTCTTTCCTTTTTGTGTTCCTCTTTTTTCATACTAATATTATTTTCCTTTTTGATTTCGCGCTCTCCTTTTCTATAGCCCTAATTTTTATCGTTTTTCTCATGTTATTTCTTTTTATTTCCTCATGTACTATATTGATTTATCTTTGAACGAAATATTTGGGAATGAAAGTGTTTGAAGTGACCTCAGGTTGTTGTTACAATGTGTGGCGCCCATTTGACCTCCGTTGTGTTGCCGCAAATTATGAGCCTTACTGCAATGCCTCACCCGACACACTCATTCCTTAATTATCATCGAACTTTTGTACCCACTATCTTCGCTATGTCTATTTTTATCCAAAGCAAGATAGACTTTTCTAACTTTGTGTACTTTAAACTCTTTGTATTAACACACACACATCGATTTTGTTTGCATTTGTATGTTGTTGGTTTTGTGTGTGTGTGTATGTATGTGTGTATCTGTGTGTGTGCGTGTGTGTGTGTATTTATCTATACATAATTTATATATATTTTTTTATATATTTGTGCCTATAGCGCCTGTAGGCAGTGGTGACCCAGGGCTCGGATGGTAGGCTCTGGAGGTTCACTTGAGGGCTCTGATGGTTGGTCCTCGCCCGTGGTAGCGCAGACAGGATTCTTATAGTGACGCCTGCGATTAGAGGCTCATGCCGCCACCCTGTGTCCTCCGATGCACTCGCAATCGAAGGTAGAGTTGATAGGCAGGGCATGTGGGTGTTCTTAGGCCACTCGACGGTGCAGAAAGGTTTTGGGTTTCTTTGGGGATCGAACTCGGGTCACCGAGAACGGCAGTCGGAGGCGCTAACCACTCCGCTACCGCCTCCCCAATGATGCTTTAGTGTTGTGTGTAGTTTCCCCACAATATATATTTTCCACTCCTTTCATCATGCACGGCTTTGGTGGACCCACAACAGCCGGGCGAAGGCAGATTTCATTGTGGTATTTAATATTGCCCGAACGTCGTCCCACGGCAGTAGAGCGACGGTTTGGAACGCAGCGGAGAGAGGAGGATGAAAAGAGAGTGGAAGTGGCTCCACTAAAAGGCTTATAGTTACGTTTGAAATATATTGTAAATGGTAAAATGAAAGATTGAAAAAGATAGGGTGGCAGAATGAAAAGCAGAAAGGGACGATGAATGGCGAATCAAAGGGAAGACAGGAGAAGGCAGGGGAAGGCAGGGTAAGGCAGGGCATGACAGGGGAAGGCAGGGGAAGGCAGGGCATGACAGGGGAAGGCAGGGCATGACAGGGGAAGGCAGGGGAAGGCAGGGCATGACAGGGGAAGGCAGGGGAAGGCAGGGCATGACAGGGGAAGGCAGGAAAAGGTAGAGGAAGGCAGGGGAAGGCAGGGGAAGGCAGGAAAAGGCAGGGGAAGGCAGGGCATAACAGGGGAAGGCAGAAAAAGGCAGGGGAAGGCAGGGCATAACAGGGGAAGGCAGGAAAAGGCAGGGGAAGGCAGGGCATAACAGGGGAAGGCAGGAAAAGGCAGGGGAAGGCAGGGCATAACAGGGGAAGGCAGGAAAAGGCAGGGGAAGGCAGGGCATAACAGGGGAAGGCAGGAAAAGGCAGGGGAAGGCTGGCATAACAGGGGAAGGCAGGAAAAGGCAGAGGAAGGCAGGGCATAAGAGGGGAAGGCAGGGCATAAGAGGGGAAGGCAGGGGAAGGCAGGAGAATGGACGCAATGAGGACGATATAATACAAAAAAACAAAACAGAATGAGGCCGACTTCTTTTAACATTTGTTTTTCTCCTTTGAATATATTCATTAAGGGTAGATTAATCGTCGTTGATATATTTTTGTTGTTACTGTTGGTTTTTGTTTAATTTGTTATTGTGGAGGTCAGTCGAGTATATCACGCTTGTCTCATCAATGTAATAGCAGTTTGACATTTCAGTGACATTTCAGCAAACATTCGAGTCATGTTTTGAAGGTCATAGCCACGTGTTTGTCGCAGAGTAAAGAAGGAGTGTATGAAGAAATACAAACAGGAAGCCGGAAGCACTTTTGTAATTGAAACTGCTATATCTGTTTCTATTTCTGTTATTACCTGTTTCAAGATAAGAGTGACAAGACACCTCCCGAACTAAATTGGCCCACCCCCCTTTCTTTATTCTCTTATTGTCTTCTTTATAGGGACTGGCAACTACGCAGGCTTTGTGCTACCTCCTTTTTTTGATCTTGGCCAGTCCTTTGTGACGTAAAAAAAATAATAATATATGAACTGATGGGAACTTTTAGCGTTGCACGTACAAATGACAACTGGCGCAGCGTGGTGTCATGGGTCCACATACTCAACAGGCAACTCCAAAGACAGTGATAGATGATGATCTTTATAAATTTTCGTTTGTATATCCTTACTTGATAATTCTAGAAGTGTTATTTATTATTATTGTTTTTATATCACAAAGGACTGGTCAAGGGAAAAAAAGTAATATAAAGCCCGAATAATTGTCAGTCCCAATAAAAAAGACAGTAAGAGAATATAAAAAGAGGGGAGTGGGTATACCTTAAACTAGTTACATTTAGAGACGTGATCCATAACAAATACCTGAATCACATTCAGGAGGACGTTTTGTTCCCACGGACGGGTTTTGTGCAGCTGGAAGGATTTTCCCGGCGAGCTCAGCTGTGTCTCTCTCCCTCAATCCGGCTGAAGTGTGGGCTTTAACGGCCGGGAAATATTTATGACGGAGAATTCCGGATCGAACAAAAATGGCTGTTTGTTCAAAAAGAGGGAATACTATACACAATCAGCAGCAGCAACAGCAGCATGGAGGCCAGGGTGGAGGAGCGTGGAGGCCAGGGTGGAGGAGCATAGAGGCCAGGGTGGAGGAGCATGGAGGCCAGGGTGGAGGAGCGTGGAGGCCAGGGTGGAGGAGCATAGAGGCCAGGGTGGAGGAGCATGGAGGCCAGGTGGAGGAGCGTGGAGGCCAGGGTGGAGGAGCATGGAGGCCAGGGTGGAGCAGCATGGAGGCCAGGGTGGAGGAGCGTGGAGGCCAGGGTGGAGAGCATAGAGGCCAGGGTGGAGGAGCATGGAGGCCAGGGTGGAGGAGCGTGGAGGCCAGGGTGAGGAGCATAGAGGCCAGGGTGGAGGAGCATGGAGGCCAGGGTGGAGGAGCGTGGAGGCCAGGGTGGAGGAGCATAGAGGCCAGGGTGGAGGAGCATGGAGGCCAGGGTGGAGGAGCGTGGAGGCCAGGGTGGAGGAGGCATGGAGGCCAGGGTGGAGGAGCGTGGAGGCCAGGGTGGAGGAGCGTGGAGGCCAGGGTGGAGGAGCATAGAGGCCAGGGTGGAGGAGCATGGAGGCCAGGGTGGAGGAGCGTGGAGCCAGGGTGGAGGAGCATAGAGGCCAGGGTGGAGGAGCATGGAGGCCAGGGTGGAGGAGCGTGGAGGCCAGGGTGGAGGAGCATAGAGGCCAGGGTGGAGGAGCATGGAGGCCAGGGTGGAGGAGCGTGGAGGCCAGGGTGGAGGAGCATGGAGGCCAGGGTGGAGGAGCATAGAGGCCAGGGTGGAGGAGCATGGGAGGCCAGGGTGGAGAGCATGGAGGCCAGGGTGGAGGAGCGTGGAGGCCAGGGTTGGAGGAAGCATAGAGGCCAGGGTGGAGGAGCATGGAGGCCAGGGTGGAGGAGCGTGGAGGCCAGGGTGGAGGAGCATGGAGGCCAGGGTGGAGGAGCATGGAGGCCAGGGTGGAGGAGCGTGGAGGCCCGGGTGGAGGAGCATAGAGGCCAGGTGGAGGAGCATGGAGGCCAGGGTGGAGGAGCGTGGAGGCCAGGGTGGAGGAGCATGGAGGCCAGGGTGGAGGAGCGTGGAGGCCAGGGTGGAGGAGCGTGGAGGCCAGGGTGGAGGAGCATAGAGGCCAGGGTGGAGGAGCATGGAGGCCAGGGTGGAGGAGCGTGGAGGCCAGGGTGGAGGAGCATAGAGGCCAGGGTGGAGGAGCATGGAGGCCAGGGTGGAGGAGCGTGGAGGCCAGGGTGGAGGAGCGTGGAGGCCAGGGTGGAGGAGCATAGAGGCCAGGGGTGGAGGAGCATGGAGGCCAGGGTGGAGGAGCGTGGAGGCCAGGTGGAGGAGCATAGAGGCCAGGGTGGGGAGCATGGAGGCCAGGGTGGAGGAGCGTGGAGGCCAGGGTGGAGGAGCATAGAGGCCAGGGTGGAGGAGCGTGGAGGCCAGGGTGGAGGAGCGTGGAGGCCAGGGTGGAGGAGCATAGAGGCCAGGGTGAGGAGCATGGAGGCCAGGGTGGGAGGAGCGTGGAGGCCAGGGTGGAGGAGCATAGAGGCCAGGGTGGAGGAGCATGGAGGCCAGGGTGGAGGAGCGTGGAGGCCAGGGTGGAGGAGCATAGAGGCCAGGGTGGAGGAGCGTGGAGGCCAGGGTGGAGGAGCGTGGAGGCCAGGTGGAGGAGCGTGGAGGCCAGGGTGGAGGAGCATAGAGGCCAGGGTGGAGGAGCGTGGAGGCCAGGTGTGAGGAGCGTGGAGGCCAGGTGGAGGAGCATAGAGGCCAGGGTGGAGGAGCATGGAGGCCAGGGTGGAGGAGCGTGAGGCCAGGGTGGAGGAGCATAGAGGCCAGGGTGGAGGAGCGTGGAGGCCAGGGTGGAGGAGCGTGGAGGCCAGGGTGGAGGAGCGTGGAGGCCAGGGTGGAGGAGCGTGGAGGCCAGGGTGGAGGAGCGTGGAGGCCAGGGTGGAGGAGCGTGGAGGCCAGGTGGAGGAGCGTGGAGGCCAGGGTGGAGCAGCATGGAGGCCAGGGTGGAGGAGCGTGGAGGCCAGGGTGGAGGAGTCGTGGAGGCCAGGGTGGAGGAGCGTGGAGGCCAGGGTGGAGGAGCGTGGAGGCCAGGGTGGAGCAGCATGGAGGCCAGGGTGGAGGAGCGTGGAGGCCAAGGTGGAGGAGCATAGAGGCCAGGGTGGAGCAGCATGGAGGCCAGGGTGGAGGAGCGTGGAGGCCAGGGTGGAGGAGCATAGAGGCCAGGGTGGAGCAGCATGGAGGCCAGGGTGGAGGAGCGTGGAGGCCAGGGTGGAGGAATGTGAAGGCCAGGGTGGAGGAGCGTGTAGGCCAGGGTAGAGCAGCATGAAGGGCAGGGCTGGAGGAGCGTGTCGCCTCACCTGCCCCGCGACTTACCCTGATCCACCCTCCACGCAATGACACACACTTGAAGTTGATCCTGCTCAAGGCTTTCCTCCCAGCAAGTCTGCACTATATAACTGATTGACGAGTTGCTTTAAGGAACTTTGTAGGCGTCCCTTTGGTCTCTCGAGGAGCTTGGCCTTGTACATAAAACCCGAGTTGGCATTAACGGACGATGCAGGTAACAGTTGATGCCTCACACAGGTATCGCTATTAACTATGCTTCTGTCATCACACTTGTACTCCATTGTCAGACATTAACCCACAAAATAATTAACTTGTCTGTTCGGGTCGATACCTCGCGTCCAAGTCTGTCATTCCAAAAAGAAAAAATGACAGGATACCCTTGTCATGAAATATTGTTTCTTTCCTCTGTGTGGGTTTTTTGTTGTATCAACTCCAGCAACACTTGAACCTAAGTTGTCTTTAACATGTAGTCTTGGTCAAAAAATCCAAATTTGTATTGGCAAAGTAAAGTAGTAAGACTAAGAAGTATGGCTTGGGAACGATTTGGTTTATTCTCTAGACATACGCGACGCAAGGCATAAGAAAAGGTAAGCAAAAGAAAAATAAGCATTAATTGTAAGGAACTGGCTATATGCTGAGAAAACTTACTTGTCTTGAAGCGACGCCTTATATTAATGAAACCTGTTTCAACATACTGCATTACATTTACCTGAAGTCCATTTCCTGCACCACCAAGATAAACTTTCAGCACGTCCGGGGGTGCCGGGAGTAACACCCCCAGATTAGAAACCATGGACGAGATGGATCGTCTTTGTTTTCTCTTTGGCATTGTTAAGTCTGGAAGCAGGAAAGATAAAGTATTTACCCGACACTGCAAAGTTTAGAGTGATAAGCGTCAGTGTTGGTGTTGGCGGAGTGGTGGGGATTAAGAGGCAGGAGTTGCACCAAACTAGCCCAACACCGCAATGGTATTCCGTGTGAAGATTATCTGCCACAGAATCCAATTAAAGAAACGAATGGAGTTGAGCGCTTTAATCTCATCATCATCACACTTTTGTTTTTAATGAAAAATACATGAACCCAAGGCATTTGAAGACCCTCTCCACTTTAATATTCACTTCCATCAGTTTGCGCGACAGACAGATCAGTGGATGAGCCTCTGAAAGGTTCAGAATGTTCCAGTGTCAATGCCAAGAGTCCTCTGCACTTCAATCATGGGCTGGATATGCACATGGATGAATAATATCTATCTATTTATATCTATCTATGTATATATATATATATATATATATATATATATATATATATATATATATATATATATATATATATATATATATATATATATATATGCACACACATGCACAAGTATATATAATTAGTTAATTACGTATTACTTCTGATTCATTGCCTGGTATCATTGATGCGTTGCATTCAAGAATGTCTTGAAGTCTTTAAAACGCCAGTGTTGCACCGATCGATGTTTAAGATGTAGAATTCTTTTAGCTCTCAACGTCCCTAAAAACTAATCTTTCTTTGCGCCTGTCCTCGGACATGAAGAGTCCAAAGCAGGATTGGGAGGAGAATCACTTCAGCGTCTTCCGCGCGGGTTCCTCCTCCCGATGAAGTTTGCTCTCAAGGGAATGTTCGTCCAAGGGAGGGAGGGAGGCTCAAGGAAACCCTCACTAATGGTGTTTGCATGTGGCTGATCCCATTCCCTCTACTACCTCCTTCTCATCTCTCTCCTCCCTCGTCTCAGCTCTCTTTCCATCCTTCACTCGCAGCTTGAATCGCCAGCCTCGTTTCATCATCGTGTCTTCCTTCCATCGTTTTATTGCTTCACTTCTGGTTATGATTCTGCCGCTTCCACCTCGTTCCTCTCGCAGATCTGTATCCCCTCCCTCCTGTCCTGTCTTTGCACCCACCGTCACACCTGCCACACGGGCGACAGACGGGTGAAGCTCCGTGGGAGACCCAGAGGCAGGGAACAGAGGAAAATAGATTACAGATTCTTTGCCCAAAATTAAAGTTTCATTTTGGTGTGAATAAAAAATGACAGTCGTGGTGGTCTTAAGTACAACGCTACTTTGTTATGCATTTTCTTTTTCCTCAAAATGTCTCGTTCGTGCGTTATGTTGGCAGGTGATATGTGCGTTCAATAAGCAACGACATTTTGGTAGCTTGTTCTTTATTTGTGATTCTCCTTCGTTTCTGAAAGATTAGCCGTTTGTGTTGCGTGTCGTCTAATCTTTAATCGTCTGAGGGGAAAATTCTAAGAA
>JACEEZ010004665.1:605000-612500 GCA_016584305.1 Chionoecetes opilio | reverse complement strand
CCAAGCTGCCTCACTCCCATCCAAGCTGCCTCTCCCCCCTCCAAGCTGCCTCACTCCCTACACTCCAAGCTGCCTACTCCCCTCACTCCAAGCTGCCTCACTCCCTCACTCCAAGCTGCCTCCTCCCCTCACTCCAAGCTGCCTCACTCCCTCATCCAAGCTGCCTCACTCCCCTCACTCCAAGCTGCCTCACTCCCCTCATTCCAAGCTGCCTCACTCCCCTCTCCAGCTGCCTCACTCCCCCTCCAAGCTGCCTCACTCCCCTCACTCCAAGCTGCCTCACTCCCCTCACTCCAAGCTGCCTCACTCCCTCATTCCAAGCTGCCTCACTCCCTCACTCCAAGCTGCCTCACTCCCCTCACTCCAAGCTGCCTCACTCCCTCCACTCCAAGCTGCCTCACTCCCCTCACTCCAAGCTGCCTCACTCCCCTCACTCCAAGCTGCCTCACTCCCCTCACTCCAAGCTGCCTCACTCCCCTCACTCCAAGCTGCCTCACTCCCCTCACTCCAAGCTGCCTCACTCCCCTCCTCCAAGCTGCCTCACTCCCCTACACTCCAAGCTGCCTCACTCCCCTCACTCCAAGCTGCCTCACTCCCCTCACTCCAAGCTGCCTCACTCCCCTCACTCCAAGCTGCCTCACTCCCCTCACTCCAAGCTGCCTCACTCCCCTCACTCCAAGCTGCCTCACTCCCCTCACTCCAAGCTGCCTCACTCCCCCACTCCAAGCTGCCTCACTCCCCTCACTCCAAGCTGCCTCACTCCCCCACTCCAAGCTGCCTCACTCCCGCACTCCAAGCTGCCTCACTCCCCACACTCCAAGCTGCCTCACTCCCCCACTCCAAGCTGCCTCACTCCCCACACTCCAAGCTGCCTCACTCCCCCACTCCAAGCTGCCTCACTCCCACACACTCCAAGCTGCCTCACTCCCCACACTCCAAGCTGCCTCACTCCCCTCACTCCAAGCTGCCTCACTCCCCGCACTCCAAGCTGCCTCACTCCCCACACTCCAAGCTGCCTCACTCCCCACACTCCAAGCTGCCTCACTCCCCTCACTCCAAGCTGCCTCATTCCCCACACTCCAAGCTGCCTCACTCCCCACACTCCAAGCTGCCTCACTCCCCTCACTCCAAGCTGCCTCACTCCCCACACTCCAAGCTGCCTCACTCCCCTCACTCCAAGCTGCCTCACTCCCCACCTCCAAGCTGCCTCACTCCCCTCACACTCCAAGCTGCCTCACTCCCCCACTCCAAGCTGCCTCACTCCCCTCACTCCAAGCTGCCTCACTCCCTCACTCCAAGCTGCCTCACTCCCCTCACTCCAAGCTGCCTCACTCCCCTCACTCCAAGCTGCCTCACTCCCCCACTCCAAGCTGCCTCACTCCCCTCACTCCAAGCTGCCTCACTCCCCTCACTCCAAGCTGCCTCACTCCCCTCACTCCAAGCTGCCTCACTCCCCTCACTCCAAGCTGCCTCACTCCCCTCACTCCAAGCTGCCCTCACTCCCCTCACTCCAAGCTGCCTCACTCCCCTCACTCCAAGCTGCCTCACTCCCCTCACTCCAAGCTGCCTCACTCCCCCACTCCAAGCTGCCTCACTCCCCACACTCCAAGCTGCCTCACTCCCCTCACTCCAAGCTGCCTCACTCCCCCACTCCAAGCTGCCTCACTCCCCTCACTCCAAGCTGCCTCACTCCCCCACTCCAAGCTGCCTCACTCCCCCACTCCAAGCTGCCTCACTCCCCTCACTCCAAGCTGCCTCACTCCCCGTCACTCCCAAGCTGCCTCACTCCCCTCACTCCAAGCTGCCTCACTCCCCACACTCCAAGCTGCCTCCTCCCCCCACTCCAAGCTGCCTCACTCCCCACACTCCAAGCTGCCTCACTCCCCTCACTCCAAGCTGCCTCACTCCCCCACTCCAAGCTGCCTCACTCCCCTCACTCCAAGCTGCCTCACTCCCCACCACTCCAAGCTGCCTCACTCCCCCACTCCAAGCTGCCTCACTCCCCTCACTCCAAGCTGCCTCACTCCCCCCACTCCAAGCTGCCTCACTCCCCTCACTCCAAGCTGCCTCACTCCCCCACTCCAAGCTGCCTCACTCCCCCACTCCAAGCTGCCTCACTCCCCGCACTCCAAGCTGCCTCACTCCCCTCACTCCAAGCTGCCTCACTCCCCTCACTCCAAGCTGCCTCACTCCCCTCACTCCAACTGCCTCACTCCCCTCACTCCAAGCTCCTCCCTCACTCCCCGCCTCCAAGCTGCCCCCACTCCACTCCTCTCACTCTCCCCCTCACTCCAAGCTCCTCACTCCCTCACTCCAAGCTGCCCACCCTCCCAACTCCCCCCCCGCACTCCAAGCTGCCTCACTCCCGCATCCAAGCTGCCTCATCCCCCACTCCAAGCTGCCTCACTCCCGCACTCCAAGCTGCCTCACTCCCCTCACTCCAAGCTGCCTCCTCCCACACTCCAAGCTGCCTCACTCCCCACACTCCAAGCTGCCTCACTCCCCGCACTCCAAGCTGCCTCATCCCCCACACTCCAAGCTGCCTCACTCCCCGCACTCCAAGCTGCCTCACTCCCGCTCACTCCAAGCTGCCTCATTCCCCACACTCCAAGCTGCCTCCACTCCCCTCACTCCAAGCTGCCTCACTCCCCCATCCAAGCTGCCTCATCCCCACACTCCAAGCTGCCTCATCCCCACTCCAAGCTGCCCTCACTCCCCTCACTCCAAGCTGCCTCATTCCCACACTCCAAGCTGCCTCACTCCCGCCACTCCAAGCTGCCTCACTCCCCTCACTCCAAGCTGCCTCACTCCCCACACTCCAAGCTGCCTCACTCCCCACACTCCAAGCTGCCTCACTCCCGCCACTCCAAGCTGCCTCACTCCCCTCACTCCAAGCTGCCTCACTCCCCACACTCCAAGCTGCCTCACTCCCCACACTCCAAGCTGCCTCACTCCCGCCACCCAAGCTCCACTCCCCTCACTCCAAGCTGCCTCACTCCCCACCCACTCCAGCTCCCACTCACTCCCCACTCTCCCAAGCTGCCTCCTCCCCCCTCCAAACTGCCTCACTCCCCTCCCCCAATCCCTCCCCCCACTCCCCCTCACTTCCCCCTCCAGCCACTCCACACAGGTCCTAAGCCATGCACCTAGCCTGATTTTGCAGGTTTCAATCGGATTCCGTAAACCAAAGGGGAGAGGAAGTGTCCTAAATCCATAAAACAGCACGAGAGTCTTCCAGGCAAGGTGGAGAAAGTCGCCAGATCAACAAGGCTGCTAGCCAGCGGAAGCGGGAGACTTCTTTTCCTCCTTTTTCAGTATTTCATGAGTAAGCGAAGTCAGAGGAAGCCGTATCAAAGGAACCGCCTTTGCTTGCCCCAAATTTTTATTATCTTGCCCGAGGGAGGTTGCCGTAAGTATCCCATCACCTGCTGTCATGTGGTGGTGTCCGGCAAGTGGTGTCGTGCAGTGTCGTGAGGTGTTGGTGGTGGTGCGTCGTGGTGGTGTGTAGTGGGGCTGGTGGTGCTGTGGTGGTGCTGGTCGTTGTGTGGTCGCGTGGTCGAGTGGTGACGTGTGGGGCCCTAGTGGTGGTGGTGCTCGGGGGTGGTGGTGGGGGTGGTGGTGACGGTGGTGCGTGGCGGTGTGCTGTGTTGTAGTGGATGTGGTAAGGTGTGGTGGCGGTGGTGGTGACGTGGTGTGTGTGGTGGTGTCGGTGCGTGGTGGTGGTGGTGGTGGTGGTGGTGGTGGTAGTGGATGTGGTAAGGTGGTGGTGGTGGTGGTGGTGGTGGTGGCAGTGGTGGTGACGGTGGTGGTGGCGGTGGTGGTGGTGGTGGTGCTGCTGCTGCTGGTAAGGAGTCCATCGTAAAGTTTCTCGATATTTGGATCCCAGAGACTCTTAAACTCACGGCCTGGAATCGTACGCTGTATTCGTATTTATATCTCTTCCATTTGTTGCTCTTCTCGAATATTAAACCGTTTGAGATCATAAGTAAGAAATAAATACGAGGATATTGCGATTTTAACCTTTGGGTAAAACATAAATACTGCAGCTTGAATAGGAGAAAATAATAACAAATGAATATGTTATGTGAGTGAGGAAAGAGCTGGACCAAGACCTATATATCTAAGGTCTTATTCTAAGGTAAAGGTCTAAGGTAAAGCTCGACCAAGACCGAAGATTATATAGGTCTTAAGTTCGGCCACAGGAAGGAGGAAGAGACGTCTGCAGTAATATAAACCGGAGGGTCATTTCTTGGTGTCTGAATGGCGGGTCTTAGGCAGAGGTGCGAGAGGTTTATCACTTGAGGCGTCCAGGAGGATCGTTCCCTTTGGTAGGGTGGAAGGGGTGGCAGGGGAGGATCGGATCAATGGCAGGGGGCGAGAAGGGTGACTGGATCTGACGTGAAGGATGGAATGGTGTGGAGGGAAAGATTTACTTGCAGTGTTGAGGGGAGGAGGGACTGGCATACCTGATTTAGCTGCATTATGTATAGGAGGACAGAATGTATTATACGAGGAATGCGGAGGGGATGGGATGGTTATAAGCAGAAGGTTACGTCATCTGGCTCAGGAAAGGCATTGATAACCAGCCGTATGGAGGAGTATACATATTATCCATAGAAGAAGAAAAAACAGGTTAATTTATAACGTGGAAAGAAACAGGTCACAAAAACGATAGGGGGGGGAGAGAGAGAGAGAGAGAGAGAGAGAGAGAGAGAGAGAGAGAGAGAGAGAGAGAGAGAGAGAGAGAGAGAGAGAGAGAGAGAGAGAGAGAGAGAGAGAGAGAGAGAGAGAGAGAGAGAGAGAGAGAGAGAGAGAGAGAGAGAGAGAGAGAGAGAGAGAGAGAGAGAGAGAGAGGAGAGAGAGAGAGAGAGAGAGGAGAGAGAGAGAGAGAGAGAGAGAGAGAGAGAGAGAGAGAGAGAGATATATTCCAAAGTTAAAAGATTGAGATTGAAAAAAAAAGTGGAAAAAATTCTCATACTCTCAAATCTACAAAAGTTTTTTTCTGCGACTCTTTGCACTAACGTTACCACTGCCACCTCCCTATTATTAACAAACTCGAGTTCTGCAGTGAGCAAGGTTGTTAAACAAGTTGAGGAGAAAAGTCTGGGAAAAGTTGCAAGAGGAGGAAGCTGAAAACTCTACCCTTACGGTCCCTTAGTCTCGAAAACAAACCATTCAGGCCGAGGTGCTATAAACGGGTGTCCAGGCGAGACCGAAAAGCGATGGATATTTTGCTACAGAGAGAAAGAGAGAAAGAGAGAGAGAGAGAGAATAAGCTCCCATTTTCCCTCTCCTCCCTCTCCTCTCTCTCTCTCTCTCATCTGACCGGTTCATGAATTTTGTTAACACCACCTCACTATTTTTTCCAGCTTCCTGTAATTTTATTTCTGTTTTGTTTATGCCTTACGATATTAAATTCAAATTTCCAGTGTAATTTTATCACGGGGGAAAAATAAAGATGAAAATTTATGCTACATTTTTTGAAACGTTATAATTACATGAAAGTTGCTTTTGAGAGCCTTTTCCTGCAGCAGTATGAGGCTCTGGCTCTGGCCGGCTCTGCAGATTAACGTGAAGCGTTCGCTCACATGAGAAAATAAAAAAATAATGATCAGGTTGGATCAGGCAAAGCAAATATCACCCTGAAAAAGCCGAAGGGAAAAGGAGGCAGCTTTTAGACGTCCTGTGCATGCTGCCAGATCCGGACACACACACACACACACACACACACACACACACACACACACACACACACACACACACACACACACACACACACACACACACACACACACACACGCACACGCACACGCACACACGCACACACACCACACACACACACACACACACACACACACACACACACACACACACACAAGATCACAAAATGTGCCCAACACTACATGGTTTAAGAAAGCAGTTGAAGTGAGATTAAAGGATCAGTGGATTACTACCTGGCATCATAATTTATCAACAAAATCGTTATGCAGTAACTACAATATATTTAAGCAGATTTATGGTATGGAGGTGTACCTCGTCAAACTACCGAAAAGTATTCGCATCCAGGTAACTAGATTCAGAACAAGCAACAATAGACTACCAATAAATGTTGGTAGATACACAGGTGTAAACAGAGAAGATCGTCTTTGTAGCAAGTGTATTGCTAATGTTGTAGGAGATGAATTTCATGTCCTATTCGAATGTACTAACGAGGAAATTGTAAGGCTGCGGGATATGTATATCCAGAAATACTACACAATTAGGCCAACGCATTTTAATTATGTTGCGTTAATGCAAAGTACCAGTGTGAATGTTTTGAAGAACTTGTCATTATTCATCAGATCAATTTTGAGCATGTTTAGATAAGCTAACAAGTATATCTGATTATTAGTTATCTTTATTTATATTTTTCTATGTGTCACTTAGTTTTGGAAATTGACAATTGGATTTCTCCTAACTTTTAGTTTACGTAGTACTTATCTGTATGTGCATGTATGCACACTTATCTTATTGGTATCGTTTGAAATGTCCTGCCAAATGTATTGTATCTTATAGAAGCTGTGCTCCATACTTTATTTATAAAGTCTGAGCAATAATAAATTTTATTCTATTCTATTCTATTCTATTCTATTCACACACACACACACACACACACACACACACACACACACACACACACACACACACACACACACACACACACACACACACACACACACACACACACACACACACACACACACACACACACACACACACATACATACACACACAAACACACACACACTGGGTGTTAGCCGGGGTTTGTGACCTGCTCTCCGGGGTGGTGGCTTCGGCCAAAACTAAGCACTAAAGGATGAATGATAAAAATGTTGACATGGAGACGGGGCCATACGATCGTTGCTCAGGCCCTGTGAAATACAACTAGATGAATACACACACACACACACACACACACACACACACACACACACACACACACACACACACACACACACGCACGCACACACACACACACACACACACACACACACACACACACACACACACACACATTGAAAGAAAGACTGGATAAATGTAGATACGGAGACGGGACCACACAATTGTAGCTTGTAACCCTGTAAAATACAACTAGGTAAATTCAACCAGGCAAATACACACACGCACACACACACATTTTTTTTTAGCTACATATTTTGTGCTGGTAGTTCCCCAAGTTAAAGCAGTGACCCAAGCGATGGTGTACCACTCCAAAAGTCAACATTCCACCCACAAGTCTCCGGCGATACAGTAACTCATGGGATTTACCAAAGTTCAATAGAAATGATTCACTTTCATGCCCGGGTGGTGGTGATGGTGGTGGTAGTAGTGGTGGTGGCGGTGGGGATGGTGGTGGTGGGGATGATGGTGGTGGTGGTGGTGGTGGTGGAGGTGGTGGTGGTGGTGGTGGGGGTGGTGGTGGTGGTGGTGGTGGTGATGGTGGTGGTGGGGATGATGGTG
>JACEEZ010004665.1:597500-600000 GCA_016584305.1 Chionoecetes opilio | reverse complement strand
TGGGAGATTTATTCATTTGTTTGTCGTGTAATATATAACCTTGAAAGTTACCAGTTTTCTCATATGTCTTTCACCGATATATTGGCTGCGGACTTATCGATGAGGCCGATGGTGGAGTAAAGTTTTGTAGGAATGTCGTGGGTGTTGCTGACAAATTGTTTGAAAGCGAGCAATGGTTTATTTCCCAGTTGACCGCCATCATGTATTTATGTAGAAGCAGCAGACATGGCCTTGTCCCTCCGTATACACTAGTACCCCCTGCAATCTCAAGGCAGGCGCGCTCGCAACAACATGACGCTCGTATATTTGCCCGGCTGTCAGTGCCGCGCCTCCGGGGACGCATTGTCCTGCCGTGTTGGGCCGCGGCTTTATCCCAAAAATGTGCACCACCCGACGCAGACTGTTCCCGTACATTGTTATTTTCTAATCAATGGTGCCATTCTTATACATAACCATAATCACCAAAAAGATGACTGAAAAATAGTATATATATTATATATATACACTTTTTTTTTTCTTTTTTTTTCATTTGTGCCTATAGCGCCTGTAGGCAGTGGTTACCCAGGGCTCGGATGGTAGGCTCTGGAGGTTCACTTGAGGGTTCTGATGGTTGGTCCTCGCCCGGTGGTGGCGCAGGCAGGATTCTTATAGTGACGCCTGTGATTAGAGGCTCATGCCGCCCCCCTGTGTCCTCCGATGCACTCGCAGTCGAAGGTAGAGTTGATAGGCAGGGCATGTGGGTGTTCTTAGGCCACTCGACGGTGCAGAAAGGTTTTGGGTTTCTTCGGGGATCGAACTCGGGTCACCGAGAACACCAGTCGGAGACTCTAACCGCTCCGCTACCGCCTCCCCGAACACACTATGTATATACTATATATATATATATATATATATATATATATATATATATATATATATATATATATATATATATATATATATATATATATATATATATATATATATATAATGTTTATATACATACACAATTTAGAAAGTATTCTGTCCTCTAAATTTGTTCTGATCCGGTGGGCCGTTGACTTGTTCAGTGCAATGAAGACATGAGCCAGAGGGGATTGAGGGTGCAGCGGGTGACGTGTTTGTTCCAACGCCTGTGTCGAGCTTGCAAGGCTGTAGTATTCTTTATAGGAGATCGTGTCCAAAATTTAGACTCAGCTGGTAGTGCCTGTGAGGCACAGGAAACCCTCGTGACTGCTGCTACACGGGGGTCTCATCTTATATCCCAGGACAAGGACACCTGCATAGGTCTTGTGAAGCATGTTATGTATGTTGTCTATATGTACATCAATGTCGGCAGACGATGCATCTGCAAGATTCTTATGTATTCCTGGTCATGATCCAGGTGAAACAACTGTAGATTTTAAAATGTATGATGTGTCCTCAGGTGTCGTGTACAAGGCGGCGGCGGAGGACGAGGACCTGGGGCTCACGTGTCCCCTCGGCCCGGGGCGCAACAGCCGCTGTCCGTGCGCCTCCATCCACTACGAGGTGTTCACGCCAGGACGCAACCACCGCGCCTCGCACGGCCTCTTCTCCATCCACCCGTCCTCCGGCCAGGTGTTCCTGCGGCCGGGCGTCAACCTGGAGCCCAGCGCCCGACACCAGGTGCTGATCGTCGCCTCCAGTAAGTGTCCCTACAGACCTCTCTGTATAGACTTATTCCTTCAGTACCTGGTGGGCAGGACAACCTTGATACAGTCTCTGCTTCGCCTGAGTTCCCCTCCTTCTGGTAAAGGTGCTTTAACTAAACTGTTTGGTCAGGTATCAACGGCAGCCTCGAGGAGGAGCATCGTCCCCTGCTTGACGTGCAGACGCTGACAGTGGTGGTCAGACGCCAGGACTCGCTGCGTGACCTGCTGCAGGACCCCTTGCTGGACCAGGTCAACCATCACCTTGTTCAGGTAACAGGCGCCCACGCCTGGCGACAATGCTTTGGCACATATAACTTGTACAAAGTATGTGGAGGTGAAAGATGTTGAATAGGTCGATAACATAGGCTGTGATGTAAAATTTTGCATTTTTATAATTTGATACACATTTCATTTCATTTTGTTTTTGCTTATATATGTATATTTGACTGTTTTGCAAGCTTCAAACTCCAACTCCCTTATTTCTTCGTGAGTGCGATTCAAGACTTAAAGTGCAGCTCAATAATGATCCAATAAACGTAAGTGGATCCCTCATCATGAGCTGATAATGCACATTAATGATGGCAAACACGCACGCACACACACACACACACACACACACACACACACACACACACACACACAAACACACACACAAACACACACATCGCACACAACACACACACACACACACACACACACACACACACACACACACACACACACACACACACACACACACACACACACACACACACACACACACACACACACACACACACACACACACACACACACACACACACACACACACACACACACACACACACACACACACACACACACACACA
>JACEEZ010004665.1:590000-592500 GCA_016584305.1 Chionoecetes opilio | reverse complement strand
GTCTTTAATCCCCGCTCTACTGATGACAGCTGGAGCGGGACAATAATGTGCTGGATCCTTAGAAGGGACTGTTCCGTAAAGTACCGGAAGACACAGACATGAATTATTATCTGTACAAAACATCAAGTGCGACTCAATTTATTGCGGAGGAACTTGTCTGAGCGGGAAGCAATCACAGTCCGGGAGGCGAGATGGCGGGAAACGAGCTTCGGAAGTTATCTGTCGTACGTAATTAAGGAAATAGTTACTTTGGTTAATGGAGAAGGGTACTGTGTGCGATAGTATATAAGGAAATGGACGCACATTTAGCTGAAACATTGGTACTGCTCACACACACACACACACACACACACACACACACACACACACACACACACACACACACATACACACACACACACACACACACACACACACAGAGGAACCAAAGAATAACATATATATTGCCGGATACGATGTGGATAGTTTACTTAGAAATTAATACTGACATGCATGGGTTGGCGGGTGCGACGGGCGTGCAGTACTGTATATAGGCGGCGTCATGGTGATATAGGGGGCTGGGGGGCTGGGGGGGAGGGGGGAAAGGGGGGGAGGGGGGAAAGGGATAGCGAGAAGGCACGTCACGAACAGCCTTGCATATGTAACACAACAGAGGTGAGGGATGGACGTGACGCAACAGACCGTGGTGCGCGCTGTGTAGAACCGAGGCACCGCGCACTTTCATCGCAAAGCAGAACGGATCACTTTGTCACGACTCGGCATGTAAAAGAGAGCATAGTATAGTATAGGCACAATAAGCAATAGGTGATAAATAGAGGAGTGAAGGGGTATTTTAAAGGACGGCGAAGTAAGTGTGTGTGTGAGAGAGAGAGAGAGAGAGAGAGAGAGAGAGAGAGAGAGAGAGAGAGAGAGAGAGAGAGAGAGAGAGAGAGAGAGAGAGAGAGAGAGAGAGAGAGATCTACGGCTGAAGGATGATAAGACAATACACAGAGGGATCAAGTTGTGTGTGGGAAGAGCTGTGGAGGGACTTTCATTAATTAATTAACTTATAGTCTATGAACACGAGGGAGCAACAGATAGATGAATGCCAATAGTGTCGAGATTGGTAGCCAAATCAGATAGCAACCAGACGAGGAAAGTTGAGACCCTTAGTACAGAGAGAGACGTGGCTCCGTATAAACTGCAGGAGAGGCGATGACGTGAAGACTGATATGGGTGTGTCTAGGCAACGGCCGCCACCGACCTTGTGTTCGAAGCCAAGGATTGATCTAAACAACACTATGTTTCCTGACAAAAAGGTTTCCGTATCAGCACCTCGCTAAAGGGAATGAAGGTCCAATATAACAATGGGGGAACACTTGCATACGACCGCTAATAATCAAAAGAGGAAGAGTACAGGGGCCAGACGCTATAGTGACTATACCACAAACAATACAAGGCAGTGCCCCTCACATCTGTTCTCTAGCAACACTGTCATGGTATGCCAGAGTTTTCTACAGTAATATTAATTTATGATTTAAGTTGATTAGTAAAATATTACCTATATGGTATATGCTGCAATTAAGAAAAGGTATTGCAACTCTGATGCCAGTTTTAAATCTCACAGTTAACTATAGTGAGTTAATCTCACAGGTATTGTTTTTAAAAACAATATAGCGTATTTCATTCTAATATGTAGCCCTTCTGTCCTCATTCTATTCACATCAATGCTTGTTAATTGTGATTCCAACAGCTGAATATCACAACAATGAGTTTCATTTTAAATTAACTGGATATTATCCGCATGTATATAGGCTGAGGGGATTACGAAACTGCTGAAATACCCACGTTTTTCAGCTTCTTTTAATGATGTGATAAAAATAACCCAGTTAATGACCCAGACGTCTGCGTAATAACGGCAGACTTGCTAGTATACGAACCTCTTAAGGAGCTCCTACACTGGCGTTCTCAACTAATGTTCGTGCCTCTAACAAAGAACTGCAACTGGGACGTATTCAACACCATAATATAAGCAAGATTATTATCATCCATGACGGAGGCGAGCCATTTATTATTTTTTAAACTCGGTAGCTTTATCTTGGTAGCGAGGCTGGTGAGCTACGGCACCACTTGCTCAACACAGACTCGGAGCACTGCCAGATAAACAGCAAGACCATATACAGTAATATTATAACAATAACATGAGACTTTACACAATTATAAGGAATGGTCGTGTGAGTACAATGGGCGGTAATCTCTGCTTAGCTCCGGTGGTTATGGATGTTGCCTTTTGTCTTACTAACGACCTCTTGATATTGTTAGAGAGAGAGAGAGAGAGAGAGAGAGAGAGAGAGAGAGAGAGAGAGAGAGAGAGAGAGAGAGAGAGAGAGAGAGAGAGAGAGAGAGAGAGAGAGAGAGAGAGGAGAGAGAGAGAGAGAGGAGAGAGAGAGAGAGAGAGAGAGAGAGAGAGAGAGAGAGAGAGAGAGAGAGAGAGAGTATAGTATAGCACAATAATGAGTTT
>JACEEZ010004665.1:557500-577500 GCA_016584305.1 Chionoecetes opilio | reverse complement strand
ATTAGTTTACGATAACCATCCAAGACTGACACGTACAGGCAGCCTTGAGAGAAAGCCGATACCCGACGTTACGAGACGCATGACAACACATTTCGCACGCGCCACTCGATTATTCTACACATACTTTCCACACCTGTACTTGGGCGGGAAGCTTCAAGCATGGCTAGACCGACTCACCCTTTGTCTGATTTCCTTATCTTGTTGCTGACGAAACGAAACCAGACATCGATGATGTTATTGAAGGAAAACTCCACGAGGAAATTAAGAACACTTTGCTCATATGATGTGCTGAATATGAATTAACTTGATGCTCGGTGTGGTTGCAATAACTTTCAATCGTGTATCATATATGACTCATTTGAGCTTGTGTCGCTGTCTGGTTCCTAAATAACCATATCAGGATAGCCCGGCATGGAATGTTATCGAAGAGGAATAAATGTCACGTGATTCATGAAGATAGTTACCTTCCTTCTGTCCCCGTCCACCTCATTCCCTGCCATGGACTCATCCTTCCTCTAGTCACTCTCTCTCCACCTACTGTATATTCCTCTTTACTAAATCTAGTTAATATTTCGTACTTAATTTTCGATAACTGTATATAGGCCAACGACTCCCTTCAAAGATATTTGATATATAGATGCGGACATGATATATGTGACGCGTTAAACTGGTGAACTGTTTGTTGGCAATCGCAACCTTGGGCGGGAAAGCGGGCACAGAACAATGTGTGGAGACGAAGACAGCTCGCTGAAGTTTGCTGAAATATACGAGCAGCAGAGCCAACCAGGCACGGAAAGTTGGGAGGCGATTTAGTATTGTAGTTGACTGGCTTCCATTAGTGGGGGTGAAGGTGAGGATGATTCCAAAGAACATGATAAAAATAGTGAGATTTAAAAAGCGTTAGCATGCATGCACCGGTGTCATTGGTACTGTTTCCTTATGGTTTATTGATGCTTACATTTTTCGCATTGTCTGAGTAATAGTAATTCCTCGTGTTTTCTGGACCTATAAATAATATTTAGAAGTTACTAACCAAGTGTTAACTTATATATTTTATCGTTTTATGAGGCTGAGTTTACGTGCTATTCTTTCATGAGATGAGTGGAGGCAGTCGAAAAAATAGCTTTTATAAATATGAACAAGGATAAAGATCTGTAAAGGAACAGGGAGGCGAGCAGACAAGAGATACTTAGAGATAGGAGGCGGGAGGTGGGACGTCAAGTCAAGGCAAGAATACCAGTTACTGAATAACATTATCTCTGGCCCTCAATTCAAACATAATAGTGATACATCAGGTTGGGCAAGAATAAGTAAAATTCACGCACTGATAAGCATAAGATAGGCGTTATGGCAATGGCTGGCAGTTTTAGCATCACGTCACGTCTTTGTGAACTTTAGAGTGTCTCAAAGGTTCGTTCATTGTCCGGCCGGTTGGTCGACTCCCAGCGGCGCCGCGCAGCTGTACAGGACGCGGCGATGAGTGATACTGTGCTGCGGTGTATGCTGTGCTGCGGTGGCGTCGTTCCCAGGGGCGGAAGCTGCACTGCTGTCATGATGCAGCGTCTTGAGTGAAAGCTTCATCGCCGTGTAAATATCATGTACATACTATTTGTTCTTGCTGTCATAGTTTCCTGTGTTTCATAGACTGAATATGAAGCGTGTTTTAAATGTAAATTAATTTAGCGATGCATTCCATTGTACATACACTATTAATGTAAGGATGTTTTTTCTTTCCTTATTAGTTAAGAGATAAGATGCATACTTATCTGCAGAAAAAATACTTTATGGCGTGTCATAATGATATCAAATAAATATGTTTCATGACTTGATAATCAGTACTCCTTTGAAGCTCTCGGTACCTGCTCGAAGCACTACACAAGACACTTTAAGGAAATACTCAGAAATGACCAAGTAATATATCAATAAACTTCTGCTGATCGTTTACGTAAGTTGCTATTAACGTCTGCAGTATGAACATTGAGGAAAATTTACGAGTACTATTATATCAACCTCATTTAACACCATGGATGAGTCAAGCACAGTGACGCTCGAAGCTTTGTGTACGAATGTCACACCACCCAGCAAACTCAGTCTCTGAGATGCCGTGTGGGCGGAAGGAGCATCTCGTTGACTCTCCGCTTATAGTTTACTTTTATTGTGTGCGTGAAGCTGCCTATAAAGTGTTAACGCTACCTGCCCAAGTAGTTGAACGTTATGGGACGCCTCGACGAAAAAATCTGGTATAGTGGCGGACAAGGGCAGCACTCGAGGTAAGTTGGAAGCTTGTACGTGCTTGTGATCCGTGGTGGCCTGGGTGGCGGGGTGTGAAGCGATACACTACCCAGGGTCTTTTCGATAACTCTCTAGGAAAAACCCTGACACTACCCACGCGCACCTCTGTATGTATTCACGCGTAGTTAGTTACCTCGCGCGACGTCTGCCTTGCACGCCTGTTTGGCTACATGTTATATATGAATCATTATCCGTTTGCCAAAAATTTAAGAAATAACATTTTTGACTACATGGCATTTCAGTATAGTCACGCCTTCAAATTAATCTCAACAAAAATTCTACACTACGCATTAATACTTGCAGTGCTTGATGTCTGTGAAGGTGTTAAGTGTGCCGTCAATTATATGTACCTAACCCACACAGCCGCCATGAAATCAGAAGTGTCTCAAATTCACGAGCGCTTGATTTGGAGAATTAACCCACAACAGCTTTATATTACGCCGAGAAACTTAGCTCGTGGGTTAGTAATATCTGTAGTCTGAATGTATCAATACAATTCCGGACATGCAATCATCTACATTTGTTCATAAGGTCATTTTTTTACTCTGGTATTATTGACACAGACATTATTGTTTCCTATAATCCTACAAACACTATAATATCAACCTTGTGTGTTTATCAGCATGTATTAATCCGCCGACAAAATATCACACGTCAAATAACGCGTGAACCTTCTTTTGCATCATGGCAACCGTCTTGAAAAGTTTGTACAGACTGCAATTGCGAACTTCTCCATTATTACCACAACTATGCAGGTAAACCAAGTGAATTATTTGGCTTAAGAAGATTTTATGTGACTTTAGGACATTCTACGTGACCTGAGAAAAGTTTAATCAGTGTAATGAGATTTTACGTGTTGTTAGGAGATTGCATGTGGTGTTAGGACATTAAATACAGCGGTAGGAGACTTTCTGCTAAGGGTGTAGGGGGGTAAAGACACTGAGCTCTATATGTTCATATAGAGCTCAGTGGGTAAAGGTCTTCCAAGGACAGTGTTAGGTTAGATTTAGCTCATCATGCCTCCTTATGATTCGTGGCATTGGAGAACTTATGCTGAAAACTACATTAAATGGAATATAGTATGATAAATTCCTTACATATTTGTATAGTAATTGGGACAATTTTTTGGGAGCCATAAATCTTTCCCAGCAAAGTACTACCCCGATTTTCGACCAGGCCGCCAAGCTTGCTGGGCACACGAGGAAGATAGGTGTGGAGGTGTACTTCTCCAGAACTGATATGGCTTGCTATTTAAGTCAGAAAGTGTGGGGGGATGTAAAGGGACATTTGCGTGTTGTTTATGAACGATTTCATAAAGCCCCCTTCACATATTCCATAATGGAACCACGAACGCGCCAACAATGCAATGCAGAGCGCCGTCATGGTCCTGATTATGGGTCCATCGTGACCGATCGTGACGCTCGTGACGCGCTCGGCCGAGGCCACGAAAAGTATTAGTGCGTGCACTAAAAAATCGGGAAGCTCCCCGATGTTTGTACCCAACGCAGCGCTATCGTAAGTCTATCGTGACGCTATCGTTATCTATGTAGCAGCTTCGTGACACTACCGTGATCGTCTTATATCTATCGTGACGATAAAAAACCGTTACGCGCGCTTTCATCCCTACCTTCCCCCCCTTTTTTGCACCCCCTTCCGCCTTCCCCCCCCCCCTTTCTCATTCACCTCCACCCACCCTCGACTCCATACCCCCTAGTCCATCACCACGTGATGACACCACCCTCCCCCTACTTCTTACCCCCTACCCCTACTCCCTAAGCACGTGGAGATGTCACCCACCCCCTGTAACCACTCACATCCCCACACCAACACCACAACGCCTTCTCCTTCCCCAATCCCCTTACCCCCGTTTCCCCACCAACACCCCCTTCTTTATTACAACCCCCCTCCCCCATTTTCCCCCCTTCTCCATCACCAACACGTACCCGCCCCTGTTTCTCCCACCTTCAACTCTACCCCCCTTCCTTGTCCATCACCATGGCCTACCCCCACCCACGTGTGAGGCTTGTTGCTCGCTCTTGACGCTATCGTGATACGTTCATGGTACCGTCATCGGCGTCATGGCACAGTTGTGGTTATCGTAGCTCTATCGTGACGACAAAATGACCGTTGATTTTCCATTCGTGACGTAGTCTTACAGCTGTCATGACTCCATCGTGACCATCTTACGACCGTCATGACTCCAAGAGGAAGCCAGCAGTCGCCGCACGAGGAGCTGATGGTGGGATAACACGCCAGCCCCCGTGGCAGAGGGCCCATGTCACCTATAAACGGTGACAATCTACAACAACAACAACCTATGGTCATGACACATACGTAGCTACAGGCAGCGTGACATTGTTGTGAGGCTATCGTGGTCTGCATTTATCGTGGTCAAATTTCACGATAGCGTCAATAATCAAATTGGTGGCGCTGTCGTGGTTCGATTATGGAATGTGGAAGGGAGCTTAAGATATAACGAGAAAAATGTTGCAGTCCCTATATTTTTGAGATACCCACAAAATATAATAACAGAAAACGCATCAGATTACCGTTAAGAGAAAACGTACTTTTATTAATTTAAGGGCATACTTAGAGATTGGGAGATCATTTCAGCCTGGGAACCAATGACTATATATACATGATAGGAAAGCTATAATATACATTTAACCCTAACTGGAACCTCAGAAGTTACTCATATTGCTGGGTAACGAATTTAGGTGGCGTTGGCGACGATCAAAGAGCGTCTTCTGCAGGTAAACAAAGTACAAGTTAAGGAAATAGTTTCGTCAAGGGCTCATAGTGTTCCCCAAGGGATCTTCGCAGCCCTAAAACAAGAACAAGAAGTTTCGTCATGAGCCCTCCCAAACCCCTCACGTGCTGTGATGTCCCTCCCAAACCCCTCACGTGCTGTTATGTCCCACTCTAACCCCTCATGTGCTGTGATGTCCCACTCTAACCCCTCATGTGCTGTGATGTCCCACTCTAACCCCTCATGTGCTGTGATGTCCCACTCTAACCCCTCATGTGCTGTGATGTCCCTCTCTAACCCCTCATGTGCTGTTATGTCCCACTCTAACCCCTCATGTGCTGTGATGTCCCACTCTAACCCCTCATGTGCTGTGATGTCCCTCTCTAACCCCTCATGTGCTGTGATGTCCCACTCTAACCCCTCATGTGCTGTGATGTCCCACTCTAACCCCTCATGTGCTGTTATGTCCCTCTCTAACCCCTCATGTGCTGTGATGTCCCACTCTAACCCCTCATGTGCTGTTATGTCCCTCTCTAACCCCTCATGTGCTGTTATGTCCCACTCTAACCCCTCATGTGCTGTTATGTCCCACTCTAACCCCTCATGTGCTGTGATGTCCCACTCTAACCCCTCATGTGCTGTTATGTCCCACTCTAACCCCTCATGTGCTGTGATGTCCCACTCTAACCCCTCATGTGCTGTTATGTCCCACTCTAACCCCTCATGTGCTGTGATGTCCCACTCTAACCCCTCATGTGCTGTTATGTCCCTCTCTAACCCCTCATGTGCAACACATGCATAATGCTGTCAAGTGGTAAATTATGGCCAAATATCAGTTACATTTCCAATGCGTAGTTTATTGTGGGATTAATAGAAGGCTTTACTCCCATTATTGACCACATGTAGGTACTAGGAAAAATATGTTAGGAAAGATAAGCATTGGTAATAAATAACATCAGGATGAGCGAAACAATGTAGCTTGAACTGTCATGAGCGGGTACTTAAGATATACAATAGATAGCTACCCATTAAAAGTCCCCAGTGTGAAATATAGTTATGCGCTACGACTATAGAGGGCGTGAGGCGACCAGGTGCCAGCACGTATTTTGGTCTCCCAATTTTCTATTGGTCGCAGAGTCACTTTCCTATCATGTGTATATAGTCATTGCTGGGAACATACACATTGGTGAAATGCGCGCGCGCACGCACACACACACACACACACACACACACACACACACACACACACACACACACACACACAGGTTCCTTCCTTTCCCAAATTCTCTGGTTGTACATTCTCATCTACTACCTAGTTATTGTTTTTATTTTTTGCTGTATTTCTACCTGGTAGTCCAGCGGTTTTTAGCCTGGGGGACGTGGGTAATTATCTAGGGAGGGGGGGGGGGGCGTGAGCCAAGAGAGAAAAGGAAGAACTGTCAAGTATTTGATTTGAAGCTCGGCCTTCGCTTTAACATGAAGCTAGATCGCGAGAGTGAGCAAAGAAAGTCACTATGGTACAGACTACAGGGAAGCAAGTGTTGAAAAACTCTGCGGTACTATTTTGCCAGATTTCACTAACTATGTAGACTTTTATGCAATAGTATTTTTTGTTATTATTATTATTATTACTATTATTTGTTATTATTTTCATTATTATTATTATCTAAACGTGAAAAAACTAAATCTGCTGGGTCATAGACCACTGTAAACCTGGACTGCGCATGGAATATCGGCCTGTCGCACAAGGGCCTGAAGTCGGAGGGCCGCTCGGATTCATAATATATATATATATATATATATATATATATATATATATATATATATATATATATATATATATATATATATATATATATATATATATATATATATATATAATTATATATATACTAGCCGCAAAGCCGCCCTCCGGGCGGCCTTTTTGGCTAGCTCCTGCGGAGGGCTATTGGTGGGCCACGGCCCACCACCTGTGTTTGGTGGGCCTTCAGCCCACCAAACACAGACTCTCCAGATAGCCCCTTCTAACTTTCCTGAAATCATAGATGTAGAAATGTATGTATTAACGCCAACCCATTCACATCATAGCCCCTTCTAACTTTCCTGAAAGCAAAGCCGCCCTCCGGGCGGACTTTTTGGCTAGTTCCTGCGGAGGGCTATTGGTGGGCCATCGGCCCACCACCTGTGTTTGGTGGGCCTTCGGCCCACCAAACACAGACTCTCCAGATAGACCCATTACCCACCACCTCGGCCCACCAAACACAGACTCTCCAGATAGCCCCTTCTAACTTTCCTGAAATGTATGTATTCCCCCCACCCATTCACTCACCGATTACCCATCACCCCCCACCCATTCACTCACCCATTACCCATCACCACACACCCATTCACTCACCCATTACCCATCACCACACACACATTACCCATCACCCACCACCTATTCCCTCACCCATCACCCATCACCCCCCACCCATTCACTCACCCATCACCCCACACCCATTACCCATCACCCCATCCATTCACTCACCTATTACCCATCACCCTACATCAAGGTTTCCTCAATTCCAATGATCTGAAACTCGTGAAATGCCAGTGGTCGCTGGCAGTTTTAACTCAAAGGTTGGTCTACTGTGTTTTGGCTCCGCGACTAATATTTTTCATAAATTAATTTCGCGATAAACATTGATGCACCGCATCTGAATACCAAAAAATATAGTTCTTCTGTTGTTCTACTAATTATATGGATGACATGCATTACGATGGAACGTTCTATAATAGCAATTTAATGCAAATTACTCGCCTCGAGTAGCAAAGCTTAATATATTTTTTACATGTATATTATGGCATGTAAAATTTGGGCGATGTTCACACTGTTTTCTAAGACAGTACAGCTGCCTCTGGCAAACGTTTGTCAAAATACAATAAAAAATGCCTTGGAAAAACGAAGAATAAAGAATGCCGAAATCGGCTTGTTGCTGCGACAATGTAGGTTATAATTGTGGAGGTGACGTGCCGCGGCGGGGAGTAGAAGCGATGAGATTGTGGCGGGAAGATTGAATCAAAACATTGCCACTTCACGCGTTGACTCATTGCACTTCCAGGCTTTCTATCTGATTGATACACAATAATAACAGGAAAATATGACTGCCTAGGTATAGATAACTTCTAAACATACGTTATTGACTATATAATATCATAGAGTAGCATTTACCTCGCCTCCTCAACTATAACCTCCTTGGTTATTTGGTTATATACAATGTTTTACAGAATCAGGCTTCTATACAATATACATATAGAAGAAAATCGTTCTTAATATTATACTTGTGTGTTTTAAGTGCAGTGGAATAAGCCCATATTTTGTTTTCCAGTAGACCAACTTATTATCAAAAAAGTGAGTTAAAACTGCCAGCGACCCCTGGCATTTTGGGTTCCAGTTCTCTCGAATTCTCGCAACCCACTTTTTTTTCTTCACAGTTCTCGCTAATAGGCTGCTAAAAAAAAAAAAAAAAAAGTGATCGTATCATCCTATAAGTGGGCTTAAAACCTTCCCCTGGTCAACCTGATTCCAAAACTGTGACATATGATGGGATTCCGCCACAGGGGGCGGCACCTATCGCGGACAGACAGACAGACAGACACACACACACACACACACACACACACACACACACACACACACACACACACACACACACACACACACACACACACACACACACTTTCGCTTATATTATTATATATATATATATATATATATATATATATATATATATACGGATCATATAGACTGGTTTATCAGTATATATGATATACTGTAGTCTTTGTAAATGTTTGTTCTATAATATTATCAAATAAAAAACAGTGAAACACACTAAAGAAATGCCATTACGAGACTCTGAAGAAATATGCATGAACTTAATAATTATTCACTTCAACTCTTCGTCATTTAAAACTTTGCGACTCAACTTTTATCATGAAGGGTATCAATAGAAGCGCAAATGTATTAGCTTTCCATTGATATATTTCGTTTTCTGATAAATGAATTAGAACCATGCATAAATTAGCGTTAAATAAATAAATAAAATCATCAATCGGGTAATTTTCCCGATTGATGATGCTATTTATTTACTTATATATTTCTTTTTCTGATAAATGAATTAGCACCATGTATAAATTAGCGTTAACTAAATAAATAACCGCTTCAATCGGGAAAATGACCCGATTGATGATTTTATTTATTTATTTAATGCTAATTTATGCATGGTTCTAATTCATTTCTCAGAAAATGAAATGCATCAATGGAAAGCTAATAAATTTGCGCTTCTATTGATACCCTTCATGATAAAAGTTGACTCGCAAAGTTTTAAGTGGCCAAGAGTTGAAGTGAATCAGTCTCGTAATGGCATTTCTTTAGCGTGTTTTACTGTTTTTTATTTGATAATATTATAGAACAAACATTTACAAAGATTACAGTATATCATATATACTGATACACCAGTCTATATGATAGTCCATAGACCACTATATCTCTTTGTTGGGCGGGCCGCAGGCCGCTATGCAGCCTGGCAATTTCAAAACATTGTCGCGTGAACAGTCCAGAGATATAGTGGTCTATGGCTGGGTATATGCAAGGTGTTAATTAATAATTATGTGCACAATAAGTGTTGAAAACACGCATTTTTTCAGTTTTTTTCTGATTCAGGATTATTTTGAAATATCTTGGCTGAAAAAGTGAAGGGGGGGCATGGGGGCAAGGACCGACTACTAAAGGGGGCGTGGTGGTGAAAAGGTTACGAAACACTGGTCTAGTACATGATTGAGTCTAGCTTGCCGGGGTAGTCCTTGTAGTCCTTCTATGGTAGTCTCAATTTCTCATCATATTTGTCTTCAACACTTTAATATTACCAATACACTCGACATATTATATTGACAACATATTCCACTGATCTATTTTTGTGTGTGTCCTATTCATATTTTGGTACATTACAGACATGACGAGATAAAAAAAAGCACATTCATTACTCACTCATAATAACATTGCTGGCATGAGTGAGGTCAGGCACGTGGGGGGAGAGGGAAGGGACACACCCTATGCACTAGCCAATACCTCGGCTCATGTCTCGCCTCACGCAGTATGGATATAATAAACCATGATAAATGTACTCAGTAATCTCCAGGGTCCCGTAAACACAACAGCACAGGCGTTTAATTTTACATTGACATTTTTGACAAGTCTCCCCTAACAAGATCGCTCATTCACTCCATGGTGACTGAATGTTCAAATATAAATTGACGATCCATTAGTTATGTCTTTTCGCTCATTCAATGCGGGAAATAACTAGATATGTTATTTTAATCAAAAATTAAGGAATGTATAGTTGAATAAATTAATTTGCGTCGATGAATCATTGAAGAGAGAGAGAGAGAGAGAGAGAGAGAGAGAGAGAGAGAGAGAGAGAGAGAGAGAGAGAGAGAGAGAGAGAGAGAGAGAGAGAGAGAGAGAGAGAGAGAGATAGATATTGTAAACATCAGAGTGAAAGGCGACATTGGTGAAAGTAAATACTAATAGGCTATAGCAAATACATAACGAGACATCCAGGTTTCAACTCGCATTCCACGTTCATAAAGGAATATACAGGCAGTAGATTCGTGCAGTTATAAAGTGAAATGACTGATCTGTAGCCCTGTGCCGCGTATATCACCACGCACTTTTAGGTAAGGGTTAGGACAGAGAACTAGTGTTCTCGGTCCATTAACCTCTTCACTTGCTTTCTTTTGGTATATATAATTGTCTGTTGTTAGCCATAAGATAATAAAAAAAGTAACAATGTACAAGATAAGCTAGTGGACATGGATACTAAACAGGTCATATCTATAAAATATTGCTTAGATTCATTAAAATCGTCTAATGGTTGCCAAATTACAATGGAAATTACGTTCTCCTCAAGGGGTTTAACAGCCTGAGCGTACCAAAACATCTTCCAAATCATCCTCGACAGGAGACTGAGAAACAAGAGACTGAACGCGAACTTTGTCGTTGAAGGGAGATCAAGTTACCTTTCTGTCCTTCGGGAAGACAAAAATACATAGTTCAAATTCACTTTACATTTCCTTGAAGCAAGTATTTTACACAGACGCTCATCGTGTTACAGAAGAATTTGGGTGTTGGGTGTGGTGGGTCAGGTCAGGTCAGGGTCAGGGTGTGTTGGAGGGCGTAGAGCATACAGGTGAAGTACAACACCATATATATATTGCACATTTTTATCGAGTAGTTTGAGCCTAATATTGAGCCAAGTATCGGAGTGTGGTGGCGCGTCGGGACCATGGCAGTGAGGCGAGGCGAGGTGAAGGCTGAGGCGTCGTGTGTGCCTTCATCTCACGGCTCAGGGTAGTGATGGATGGTGAAGAATAGTGAAGAATGGCAAGTGCTGGAGTGTGGAGGTAGTGGTTGTGGTGCATGGCGGTACTCGTGTGTGTGTGTGTGTGTGTGTGTGTGTGTGTATTCATCTAGTTGTATTTTACAGGGCCAGAGCAATGCTCGTGTGGCCCCGTCTCCATATCAACATTTTTATATCATTCATCCTTAGTGCTTTGTGTTGGCCGAAGCCAGCACCCCGGAGAGCAGGTCACAAACCCCGGCTAACACCCGGTACCCATTCACTGCTGGGTGGACAGGGGCTCAGGTTTTAAGGAAACAACCCATTTGTTTCCGCTCCGCCCGGGGATCGAACCCGGGACTTCTCGGTTGTGGACCGAGCGTGTTACCCCTTACACCACGGAGTACCTCCGTGGTGTAAGGGTTAGCCTCCGTGGTGTAAGGGATAGCACGCTCGGTCCACAACCGAGAAGTCCCGGGTTCGATCCCCGGGCGGAGCGGAAACAAATGGGTTGTTTCCTTAAAACCTGAGCCCCTGTCCACCCAGCAGTGAATGGGTACCGGGTGTTAGCCGGGGTTTGTGACCTGCTCTCCGGGGTGCTGGCTTCGGCCAACACAAAGCACTAAGGATGAATGATATAAAAATGTTGTTATGGAGACGGGGCCACACGAGCATTGCTCTGGCCCTGTAAAATACAACTAGATGAATACACACACACACGCAAACACACACACGAGTACCGCCATGCACCATCACCACTACCTGTGTGTGTGTGTGTGTGTGTGTGTGTGTGTGTGACTTTGTAAGAATCCAGTCTATTTCTTTTTGCATTGAAAATTATCAGTGCCATATATAGGATAACATTTAAACTCCAAAAAATAATGTACATGCAACTGTTTTTATTTCATGGTAATACAATGATTATTTTGAGAAGTCCTGCCAACTGGGTGTACTGATATTTAAGGAGAAAAACTTGTTGGGGCGAAAGAGTAAATATTAAAGAAAGAGTAAGTAAAGTAAAGAGTAAGTAAGAGTAAAGAAAGAGTAAATATTGGAGAGCCAGATCAGGTGTCGTCCCTTCTTCATTATTTAGGCCGCGCAGCAGGGAAAATGTCCATGCCTTTGTTTTTGCCTCAGGTTAAATCGTAGAAGCTTAGTATTTGCATGCACTGTGGGGAAAGAGAGAGGAGAAAAGAAGCGCGTTGCTCTTTGTCTCTGTTTATTTGCGGAATTGATGAAACTATGAGTTAATATTTTGATATATATTTCTGCTCTGATACTTGTATATCTTTGTGAGTTTCATTGATGAGATATGAAAACATCTGAAAAAAAACCTATAGAGAAAGGATGTTATTTCCGTAAAAATGCCGTTCAAAGACTGTAAAGATATTGTAACACCTAACCATGTTTTTTAATGCATCAGTATCCAAACAACTTATATACCAACTATCAATTTATTGGTTAAATTTTCATCATCGTTTTCCATTTTGATGCACATTTTGTATATACCGCTGCCTTCCTCCGCCTTGTCGTCCGTGTGCACGTTGATCTGCCTGCTCGTCTCAGTCAGTCCATGATGAAAATAGTCAAAGTAGAGGAAGTGTCGACCAGGGGCGCCGCCACGAAATATTGACTGGGCTGGCCAAGGCTGGACACAGATCTAGTGTGGGGTGGCCATGGCATAACCATTTCAATAAATAGTAATTCTTTTTTTACATCTCTGACTCAAATCTGGGGACATTTCAGATGAGATTTCAGGGGTGGCCACGCACCCAGGCCACACCCTAGATCCGTTACTGGTGTCGAGTCGTTAAGTGCATACCTAGTTGCCGCTACAATCAAAGGGGACAAAAACAATAAAAAAACAGCAACAGGGCGATGAAAAATTTGGATGATGAAATGGAAGCGGATAACTCGCCCTGTGAGCGGAAACTTTTCCATCTTAGTGTACGTGACTCTAACTTTTCTCCGTTGCTAGTCACTGCCTCCTCTATCTCTCTCTCTCTCTCTCTCTCTCTCTCTCTCTCTCTCTCTCTCTCTCCCCACTCTACACACACCACACACCCCTCACACATCCCCACACACCCACACCACACACACACACACACACACACACACACACACACACACACACACACACACACACACAACACACACCAACACACACCAACACACACACACACACAACAACCAACACACACAAAACACACACAACACACACCAACACACACACACAACACACACACACACCACACACACACACACACACCACACACACACACACAACACACACACAACACACACACCACACACACACACACACACACACACACACACCACACACACACACACACACACACACACACACACACCACACACACCCCACACACAACACACACACATCTTAACTCTCCCTTTATACCTTTCATGCCCGATTGAATTAAGAAAAAACAGTTTTGCCTCCACTTTCAGCATTTTAGTTGACTTATATTACTACCATGTTAGGCTATTCAGTTTGTGTCAGATTATTAAAGTGGCCATTGTGCAGGGGATAAAGGCGTTCAAGGGAAAGTTTCTATTGGGCGGGAATGAGAGAACCACTTTTGTTGTCGATGAGGCAAATAGTGCGCGAGGCGGGACAGTATACAGGTAATGGCGTGACCTGTTCGAAAGTGAAACTATTTTTGGAGGAAGAGAACGTATATTTAAAGAAGAGAGGGACATGAGAAGGAGGAGGAGGAGGAGGAGGAGGAGGAGGAGGAGGAGGAGGAGGAGGAGGAGGAGGACGAATACATGCATAGGAATACATAGGAGTAACAGACACCAGGAGACCTATTTGTCCATAACGAGGGTATCTGTTGTACTACATACTACTAACTATCAGCTACATATAAGAGGAACAGTTGGAAAATGATACCATGTCCCTAAAGAAGATAGGAACATGGAAGTTTCGTAGTGAGGAATGATAGGATATGAAATATACTAACTAAAACTATCACTATCACTAATCGATCCGGGGGACTATAATATGAATTCGCAGGGCACTATCAATACCCGTTTACTTTACAGTGCGCGTCAAGTCTGTTTTTAAATGTAGTTATTGTGCTGGCTTCGACAACATTTGCTGGTAACTTGCTCCATCGATCAACAACTCTAACATTGAAATAATATTTACGGAGATCTGTGATGCAACGATGACCGTTTAGTTTTAAACCATTATTTCTTGTTATCACTTGAGGAGAAAGTTCGAATAGGTTCTCTTGATTAATGACATCAAATCCTTTTAAGATCTTAAAGGTTTCTATCAAGTCCCCACGGATTCTACGATCCTTTAAGGAAAACATATTAAGTTTCCGCAGTCTCTCTTCATAAGATGAGTTTCGGAGAGATGGAATTTGTTTGGTTGCTCTTCTTTGCACTGACTCCAATTTGGCTTGATCTTTTACGAAACAAGGCGACCAGAATTGTACGGCATATTTTAAGTGCGGCCTAACCAAAGAAGTGTATAATTGTGTCATTACTTTTGGAGTTTTATGTTCAAAGTTGCGTTTAATGAAGCCCAACATCATATTTGCCCTTTTACTGGCAGCTAGGCAATGCGGACTGGTTTTAAGATCATTACTGATGATGACACCTAAATCCTTTTCCTGCTGAACCTCAGTTAACGATTTATTTTGCATATGATAGTTATATTTGAGGTTATCGTTGCCTATATGCATTACTTTACATTTATCGGAATTGAATTTTAATAGCCATTTATCACTCCAATCTGATAGTTTGTCGAGATCACTTTGTATGAGTTCGCAGTTTTCTCTAGTATATGCTTTACCGCCTAATTTGGTGTCATCTGCAAATTTCGATATTTTAGAGACAAGTCCGCAGTCCAGATTATTGATATGTATCAGAAAAAGAGTAGGACCCAAGACCGAGCCCTGAGGCACCCCACTAGTAACATCTAACTCAATCAAATGCCTCGCCATTTATTATTACCCGTTGTTTACGATTTGAAAGCCAATCGCCAATCTATGAACATAATTGCTCTCCTAAGCCATGTGCCCTTAACTTGGTCAAAAGTCGCTTATGGGGAACTGCATCGAAGGCTTTCTGAAAATCAAGGTATATTATATCCGAGGGAATTTTAGCGTCCCAGTTTGAATAGATGACATTGAAAAAATCGAGTAGGTTTGTTAAGCAGGATCTCTTATTACGAAATCCATGCTGGGAGTTTAGTATTGAGTTATTTTCATCGAGAAAAGACACTATTTTATCCCGCAATATTTTCTCAAATAGTTTAACAATCACAGACGTTAGACTAATTGGGCGATAATTACTTGCGAGGCTCTTACTCCCTTTCTTGAACATCGGTGTAACATTAGCTAATTTCCACATACTAGGAACATTTTTGTCCATTAGCGATTTGTTGAAAATAGTCTTTAATGGGAACGAAAGTTGTCTATGACATTCGCGAAGTAATCTCGGCGAGATTTCGTCAACCCCCACGGATTTTGCTGGGTCAAGTTTCTGCAAATACTTTGATATTTCGTCTACTGTTATCTCTCCTATTTCCAATCTATCACTTTCGAGTCCCGCAAACTGTTTACTGGTTCTGGTAATGGAGCTTCGTCTTTAATAAAAACCGCATTAAAGTAGTCATTGAGTACGGACGCCATACTCTTATTATCATTTACCAAAATGTTGTTCTTATCTTTCAGTGGCCCAATACATGTTTTGACATTTTTCTTACTTCGAACGTATTGAAAGAACCTTTTCGGGTGTGATTTGGATTCCTTTGCAATTTTTTCTTCTTTCTCGCGCTTTTTAGACCTAATTAGTCCTTTGCAACGACGCTTTACGTCATTGTAATCTCTATAATCGCAGTCCGCATTTGATCGTTTGTAAACTTTATATGCTCGGCGCTTTCTGCCGATGATTTGTTGAATCTCATTAGTCATCCAACTGGGTCTGTTTATGTTATTCAAACGTTTCTTACCATGGGAACATATTTTTCAACAACCGATTGGAGTTTATTTGTGAATAGATTACACATGTTTTCGGCGTTATTACCATTTAGTAGGTCAATCCAATCAACTTCGCCTAGTACCCTGCTGATATTCGTGAAATCTGCTTTATTATAATTGGGAACTAATAACAGATTTTCTGTGATGTCTACGTTGCAATTTATGCCGCATCTGATTAACCTGTGATCACTGTTTGCCAGATGTTCACCTATATCGCAGTAATCAATCAGATCAATGTCGGTAGTGAAAACTAAATCTAGGATACTATTATCCCTTGTAGGCTCACGGACCACCTGATTGGAGGAGGAGGAGGAGGAGGAAGGGGAGGAGGAGGAGGAGGAGGAGGAGGAGGAGGAGGAGGAGGAGGAGGAGGAGGAGGAGGAGGAGGTAGAGAAGAGATAATGAATGGAGTTGTCCAAAAAGAGGGGCGGTTTTGTATTGAGGTGAGATCGAGGTTGATTCATTGTTGTGTAGACTTGATACATAATAATACAAAGGAATTATAAGTCAAGATGAAAACACAATTATGATAAATGATCGATGCAATACCAGAAAAAACGATAAACTGTTATATGATCTATGAAAAGAGAATAGAGAAGTTATAGTCTATTTTTTTTATTATGGTCAAAATGCACTAAGGAAGCCACACCCCCTGCCTCCCCTTCTATTCTACGGGGCAGCTGATTGGTGCATTCCTCGTATCATCACTACCAATCACAATATCTTCACTACTTAACAGCGCGTGACTACTGGACAAAGCAATCTTCACTACAGAGGGTGACAAAATCAAAAATCCCTCTGTGGTGAAGTCAGGTCACTTCTGCTCTGGAAGCTCTGTCCAGTGGTCACGCGCTGTTAAGTAGTGAAGATAGTGTGATTGGTAGTGATGATACGAGGAATGCACCTCTGTATTACATTGAATAGAATAGCTGTCCCGTAGAATAGAAGGGGAGGCAGGGGGCGTGGCTTCCTTAGCGCATTTTGACCATAATAAAAAGAATAGACTATAGTCAATTATTTTGTCGTGGGAGTAGAAGAAAATAACCGCTGTCAACGTGTGCATCTCTTGGTAATTGGTCTAGTAGTGTTTTTTTTTTTAAATACCAATTGGATGCTTTGAGTAAATCACTAACTTCCTTACAAGGGGTTTAAGAGAAAATATATAATGGCGTGGGTATTACTGATTATTTACTGGTATTACTTAGCAATCAAAGTTTCGGTTCCTCTCTGTCAAGCTTTTCACGAGCAGCAATGATCGATCCTTCACACAGCATTAAGAGGCTATAAACTTTTGACAGGTAATTATGGCAGGAAGATAAATTGCTTTGGATTAATTGGTAGTATAATTAAAAGTGAATGTAATAAGTGTGCGTGAGCGGGACGGGACGTTAAGTGATTATTTGCCGTAAAACCGAGCAAGCAAAGAGTCGCTTGTGGACATATGAATCAACTCAAATGTTTGAAGAGACGTAAAATCAACCTTAGTGTAAAAGTTTAATGGCGTCATATTTTTAAGAGGATAAAACTAAATATCTTTCTCTCTCTTTGTCTCTCTTTCTCTCTCTTCCTCTCTCTTTCTCTTTCTCTCTATCTCTCTTTCTCTCTCTCTCTCTCTCTCTCTAGCTCTATCTCTCTCTTTCTCTTTTTTTTTTTTCTCTCTCTCTCTCTTTGTGTCTCTCTCTCTCGGTTTAAACACACACACACACACACACACACACACACACACACACACACACACACACACACTGGGGTACTCTGTAGTGTAAGGGTTAGCACGCTCGGCTCACAACCGAGAAGTCCCGGGTTCGATCCCCGGGCGGAGCGAAGACAGACGGGCGGTCTTCTTAAAACCCGAGCCCCTGTCCACCCAGCAGTGAATGGGTACCGGGTGTTAGCCGGGGGTTTGTGACCCCCCTCCCGGGGTGGTGGCTTCGGCCAACACTAAAAAAAACACTAAGGATGAATGATAAAATAAATGTTGATATGGAGACGGGGCCAGACGAGCGTTGCTCAGGCCCTGTAAAATACAACTAGATGAATACACACATACACACATACACATACACACACACAAAATCAGTACATCGATATAGTATTTGTGCTTAATTTATTTTCTCAGTTTAAGGCCAAACCACCTTGTTTAGATGATGTTGAGATGATTGATGGTGTGTTTTGAATTTTTTTTGACCATGCAATACCAACACAATTGTATATTAAGTTTCTGTAAGTCACTTTGCCAGTCTGTCAGTCATTTATTCAGTTTGTTTATTTTTCACTTCATTTTTTGCATATATTTTTCTCTCCTTTCTCTCTGTACCATTATGTATCTTTCTGTCTTTCTGTATCTCCTTATATTTATGTTTGTTAGTAAGTTTGATTGGTTGTTTATCAGGCTATTACTTTTCGTGTTTCACTGATCCGTCAAAGCCTGTTTATTTAGAAGTTTCCCTTATAATGTTTTCCAAGGGTCATCAACATATTCTCAGGTCTGCCTATATTTAAGCTTTAGTATCTACGTTTAAATTTCTTACTTTTCACTCAGTAACTCTCTACCATCATCTCAATACCCTTATACCACCTCAGTCTATCTCCTTTTACCACTATATACTACACACCACTCCATCTCCCTTGGTTTTCTAGCTGTGATCGTTCCTTCCAGTAGATCGGTATTGTTCAGTGACGCTCTTTACATCTACCGTTTAATAGTTATTTCATGGTATTTCGTTGTTTTAGTGTTTAGGAAGAGGTTCTATCAGTATTTTTGTTTTTCCCCTTGGAATAGTCTGTCTCGGTGTGTACCACGAATGTCATTGTTCTTCTCAATTCTAGCTTTTAGTATTGTGTGAGGCTTTTCCCGAAATCTTTCATATCCTGGTGACTTAAGCCTGCCCCATCCCTCCCCCCTTCTCTCTCTCTCTCTCTCTCTCTCTCTCTCTCTCTCTCTCTCTCTCTTCTCTCTCTCTCTCTCTCTCTCTCTCTCTCTCTCTCTCTCTCTCTCTCTCTCTCTCTCTCTCTCTCTCTCTCTCTCTCTCTCTCCTGATTTTTCCAGACCAACAATGTTTTATTTATTTCCTTATTTACATTACGGAAATACTCAACACCGAACACAATTTTCCCATCACCTCTCCACCATACTCTCAGCAACGGTTCATCGACCTCTCAGTACATCTTTTTTTTCCCGAAACTTATGATGAAAAAACTTTTCTTATTACTGATGAGAAATTAGTTTAATGATTTCCGCGATGACTGGAAATAATGGAACGATTGATGAATTGATGATAGAGGAGATGAAGAAGATAACAGAGGGACAGATCTAAGGGCCATTGTGGTTGGGTTGGATGGGAAAGGAAATAATGGCTAGGTTACGTAAGGGATGGAAGAGGAAAATGTTAGGCTACTGAAGGGATGGGAATACGAAAATGCCAGGCTGAAGAAGGAATAGAGAAGGAAAAAAAACTACACATGAGAAGGAAAATTGAGGTGGTATGTCTGCAGAATGAATGAGAGAGAGAGAGAGAGAGAGAGAGAGAGAGAGAGAGAGAGAGAGAGAGAGAGAGAGAGAGA
>JACEEZ010004665.1:537500-552500 GCA_016584305.1 Chionoecetes opilio | reverse complement strand
CTCTTTAAAGCTCTCTAATGACTCCGCACTAACTACCTGTCTACTGAGACCATTCCAATCATTTACCACCCTATTTGTGGACCAGTTTTTCCCTATTTCTTTTTTAAATAGGGAAGGTGGACAGGTAGGTGGTGATGAAGGAAGGCTAAGAGGCAGGTACTCAACACTGTCTGGTTAATGGGAGAGATAATGGCCACTTTCACCTTTCCCTCCTCACTCTCCTCCCCACACGCACGCACACACACACACACACACTCTCTCCTCCTCCTCCTCTCTCTCTCTCCTCTCTCCTCTCTCTCTCTCTCTCTCTCTCTCTCTCTCTCTCTCTCTCTCCTCTCTCTCTCTCTCTCTCTCTCTCTCTCTCTCTCTCTCTCTCTCTCTCTCTCTCCTATAATTCACATCATCATATCACCACCATTATCCCTTACATCACCATTATCGTCATAATCAAAATCAACACCATTAATCTATTTTTTGTGCTAAATAATGATGTCAATTGGTGTTTTATGAGAAAAAGAGTTGGTAAGTAAAGGGCAAACTAGATTACACTGTGAACTGAGCCTCACGGTCAATTCCATGCTAATAAAACTCTGAAAGTCTCAAATATCACAGTCACACACGCACTTCTCAGTTTTGGTTAAGGATTTGACGCCTCCCATGTATGGCATTTATGATTGAACGTGTATATATGTATTTCAAAAGTAGAAACCAGTCCTACCTCAAACTAACCAAACCTTAGGGAGCCTACTTTTATATAAGCTGTCGTAACTCAACACCATGCATTTATACGTAGCTTTACCTTGCGTTAAATTTCCTCTATTTGTCAGGAACACACGAATCATCATATGTATATTTAGTTATTAAGTCACATCTTCGCTCAGCAGATCAACGCATAAAAGTGATTACTCAATGACAACAAAGTAATATTAGGGCTTCAGGATGTGGAAAACGAATCGTCTGTCTGTGGATTTGCTGCTTACTAATATATGATAGCCAATAAAGGAATCCAGATTATAAGTGAAGTACATCATTAATGCGTATAACGTGTATAACTGAAGTACACACACACACACACACACACAGACACACACACACACACACACAGCCAGGTTAAGGTGAAGATCTACCTGTTATTTACCTTGCGTGCTGTAATTACTCGCCCAACCCCCACTTTACCCTCGAGACATTAGATCAATACGGTGGCCGAATCACTGTTAATCATCCAGGCCTGACCCACTCACTCATTTAAGGAGTACCGAGGAAAAGACTACAGGAACAAGGGTTTGGGTTGGTGGTGGGACAGCTTGAGTGCCACTAATTTCCTTTGCTCTAACTTGTTATATTTATATTCTATTTCTTTCCTTAACGCTTCACTTACCATTGCAGTCGTCACCATCATCACTACAACTACTACTACTACTATTACTATTACTGCTACTACTACTACTACTACTACTACTACTACCACTACTGCTACTACTACTACTACTACTACTACTACTACTACTACTACTACTACTACTACTACTACTACTACTACTACTACTACTACTACTACTACTACTACTAATACTACTGCTACTACTACTAATGCCAATGCAATTACCACCGTTACTACTACCAGTACGTCTACTTCTAGTCTACTACGAGTTAGGCTATTATAACCACAACCACTTCCACCAAAATCACCACCACAACCACCCTCACCTCCACTATCCTCACCACCATCACCACCACCACCACCTCTTCAACTACTAAAACTTTCAAGAGTTCATTGGTTTCCTCATCTCGGCGCTGATCACTACGGTTACAGCCATCGATTCTCTGTTGGTTCTGGCGGGGATGAAGGCTGGGCTCTCACTCTTAGTTGGTCAGTCAAAGGTTTGAGTCTCAGGTGGGGGTCGCTGCTGTGTGGTCAGGAATAGTTAAGGTATCGTGGTTGCACTTCATATACGGCGATATCTCACAGGCCCAAGGCAAAGGATAGCTATAGCACCTGCAGCCCGTTAGTTTCCGCAGCGTGCCTTTCCGTCTGCGGCTTGAGCGTAGAGTTTCGGACCACCAATTCCAATTACCTCACGCCGCTGGATCAAGTGCAACAACGGCATATGTGTGATTCCCCGGAGAGAAACTGCATTATCGCCTTACCGCTCCAACCTGACTGTTATGTCTTACGGGAAGTCAGCCACTATACGCGGACAAATCCTCCTCTGTTTTGGCTTGATACAATAGTGTGATGAAGAGATTGTAGCCTTACCCACAGCATGATCTCACTATCTTCCTATTCTCTATCCTATCTATCTATCCTCACTATCTTTATATCCTCTATCCTATCTATCTATCCTCACTATCTTTCTAGCTTCTATCCTATCTATCTATCCTCACTATCTTTCTATCTTCTATCCTATCTATCTATCCTCACTATCTTTCTATCCTCTATGCTATCTATCTATCATCACTATCTTTCTATCCTCTATGCTATCTATCTATCATCACTATCTTTCTATCTTCTATGCTATCTATCTATCATCACTATCTTTATATCCTCTATGCTATCTATCTATCCTCACTATCTTTATATCCTCTATGCTATCTATCTATCCTCACTATCTTTCTATCCTCTATGCTATCTATCTATCATCACTATCTTTCTATCCTCTATCCTATCTATCTATCCTCACTATCTTTCTCACTATCATTCACAATAAAGAGTTCATGCTATATCCTCATCTTATAGGAACCTTTCAGTCATTAAGTACTTTGCCATATGCATTCCCACGACTTTATGCATTTGCCACTCCGACAAACTACTCTTCCATCTTGTCTTAGTTCACCCTCGACCACTGGAACTGTTCTTATTTTATCCATTCCATTCTTTTCTCTTTATCCATTCTTTATCCATTCCATTTTTATCTGTTTCCATTCCATCGATGTGTAAAATAAAGTGAAAATACGTAGTAGATATAAGTTGTTGCTGTCGCTTCTGCTGGTGAATATAAAGTGGATCAGTTGATTTAGTGTTGGTGGAGGAAGGGTGGAGACGAGGACATGTAGATGGCGGTGGATTGAGTTAGTGGAGGCAGCAGGAGGGATAGTTGAGAGTGAAGGTGTAGGAGGCGTGTGGGGTTCAGAATATGGATGATGGTGAAGGTGCATGTGGTGGATTTTTTTGGCTGTACAATTAGAGGAGTGGATGATAGGTGGTGGTGGGTGGATTAATGAGTGGCTTAATGAGCTCTTTGATGATTAGTGTATTGGACCAAATAGACAGGACACTATACCACACTCATTACGCTACAGAACAATACAAAACAGCACAGGAGAGCACACTACAAATTAATCTTTATTAATAGAACACCGTCGAATTAAATGCCTATACAGAGCAATCGTTAAATATCAGGAAATCATTGCTAATACATTCTCTCTCTCTTTCTATTTGCTTTCTCTCTCTCTCTCTCTCTTTCTCTCTCTCTCTCTCTCTCTCTCTCTCTCTCTCTCTCTCTCTCTCTCTCTCTCTCTCTCTCTCTCTCTCTCTCTCTCTCTCTCTCTCTCTCTCTCTCTCTCTCCTGACAAAAATACAGATATGAAGATAAATAATTGGTAGGATTGATAGATAATTAATAGATAAACAGATAGATACATTTTTAGACATACATATTTGATAATTGATAATGCTGGGTAACTAAGTACACAATGCTAACAAGAAAAACAATATAAAAAAAAAAGCACGAATCTAGAAAAAAAACAAGACAACACAGAAAACCCGAAATGACAAGAGAAAAAAACATGCAAAATAACAACATTACTCACATTAAAACAAAAAAATCACATCACAAAACAAATGAAACAGAACACTAGAGGAGACAGCCACCACCACTACCCTCTTCCTTATCCCTTCCCCTTCATCCCCCCTTCCTTCCCTTCCTGTCTTCCGCCCTTTTCCTCCCCCCCTACAGGTCTCCCCCCCTCCCTCCCCACCTCCACTTCGACGTAACAAAGAGTAGCCGAAATGAGATTAACATAATTTCACCCAAATCATAGAATGGGGACCCAGAGCCTCTAATTCTGTGTTGGGTCGTGACATCTGACGAGATAATCTATAACAAGGATATATTGCTCCTTCCTTTCTGTGTGTGTGTGTGTGTGTGTGTGTGTGTGTGTGTGTGTGTGTGTGTGTGTGTGTGTGTGTGTGTGTGTGTGTGTGTGTGTGTGTGTGTGTGTGTGTGTGTGTGTTGTGTGTGTGTGTGTGTTGTGTTGTGTTGTGTGTGTGTGTTTTATTTGTGTGTGTGTGTGTTTTATTTGTGTGTGTGTGTGTGTGTGTGTGTGTGAGTGTGTGTATGTGTAATATGTCTGTCATTTGTGTGTAATATGTCTGTCTGGTATAAGGAAAAAGATCCGATGTATATTTCCTTTCGCCCTCCATCACACCTTTTTCGCCGTCCATTTCTTCACTTTAATCGCCTGTAAACTTAGATATTTATTTGCACTTATCTTTGAACGCACTTATTGTTGCGTTTTTTGTCTCAGGTTGTCTTTATGCCTTGTTTTCATGAACTAAAATTACTAAACAATGCTTTCGTCTGTGTTCAGTATATTATAGTTACTCTCTCTCTCTCTCTCTCTCTCTCTCTCTCTCTCTCTCTCTCTCTCTCTCTCTCTCTCTCTCTCTCTCTCTCTCTCTCTCTCTCTCTGACAAAGCGCGTGACGTAAGCAATTATACGCGTTGTGTCAGGCAGGCAATCAGTTACAGTAATTTGTCATGATTAATGTTATATTGCCATGTCAATCTTCCGGTGTTTTGCGTCCCCCCCTCCCATTTTATATAGGCCATAACAGTTTCAAAGGAACAAAGGGGCAGGTGTTAAGGGGGGGCAGGTGTTAAGGGGGGCGTAATGGGCGCTATCTTCTGTTAATGGGAAAGACTTCAGAGGGACATAAATCAATTACCAGCCAATAATGACCAGGTATTAAAGGTGATAATTTGTTTATTTATCTTTTTTCTTCAATAATGGAGGCAGACACAGCACATCATAAGTAGGCTGAGCAAAAATAAACGGTTTTTTGATAGGCCTAAACGTCACTATTATTCTTTACCATATCTATTTTATTATTTTATATTTTCTTTATTGTATTAGCTTATTTATTTTGTTTATTTATTGTTTATTTGTTTATACATAACCCTCAATTTGTAAGCTAACTAGTGAAAAACGTCCACTTTTTTAATGTTTATAGTTCAATGGGGATCACTGTTTATAACTATTCCGTTACACTATAGAAATTGTGTTACTTTAGAATCTGGAAAATATCTTAACCATCACTTCACCTTTTTCCAAACCTCAAAATATTTTCCCGAAGCCACGAACTTTCAAGCTATAAGAGATCCCAGCCATCGATTTCATAATTTTACGTTCATGAATATTATTTTACGGATTTCTGTATCGAGAGTTTCTTAATGCTGATGCCTTAAATAATAAAGATTTCATACAGCTATGTTGGGACGTCGCCAAGAAGAGTACGAAAGAGTTAAGTGTCGCAGTAAGGGTCGACTAGAGAGAGAGAGAGAGAGAGAGAGAGAGAGAGAGAGAGAGAGAGAGAGAGAGAGAGAGAGAGAGAGAGAGAGAGAGAGAGAGAGAGAGAGAGAGAGAGAGAGAGAGAGAGAGAGAGAGAGAGAGAGAGAGAGAGGAGAGAGAGAGAGAGAGAGAGGAGAGAGAGAGAGAGAGAGAGAGAGAGAGAGAGAGAGAGAGAGAGCAGGATAGGAAAAAGAAAGGGAGAGGAATGGAAAGCAAGAAAAAGAGAGAGTGAATGAATTTATGTGAGCAAGAGGGAGAGAGAGTAAGAGAGCGAAAGAGAGAGAATCTTAAATTATCAAATCAGGTATTAATAAAACAAAAGTTAAGATGTATTGCTACCGTATATAAAATGTTTAAAATCTTTGCCCTATAGAAGGGAAGGCAATAGGCAGAAAGGCAGCTCTATGAATTCGCAGGATAGTCCAAAGGTAGAAGTTATGATTGGTGGAGTCATAAGAGGTAGAGGGAGGGAAGTGGCTCTTAACGAACTTAACTCACTGGGCCAAATTGAATAGAGTGGCCCGACGTAGCGAGTGAATATTGCAAGGAGCGAAGGGTTGGAGATCTGGGAGAGGGGAGAGAGAGAGGGCAGAGAGAGAGGGGACGATGAGAGGGGACAGAGAGAAGGGTGACCACGGGAAGAAGTTGTACCGAGTGATTGGCGAAGGAGGGAGAGAGGGAAGGGTGCAAAGGGTCAAGTTAGAAGAGTGCAAGGAAGTGCAGGTTGGGAAGAACTGTTTTGTTTTGTGAGTTTTGTGCTGATGGTAGTGGTGGCATCGGAGAGAGAAAGTGTGTGTGTGTGTGTGTGTATTCATTTAGTTGTATTCATCTAGTTGTATTTTACAGGGCCAGAGCAACGCTCTTATGGCCCCGTCTCCATATGAACATTTATTTTTCTCATTCATCTTTTTAGTGTTGGCCGAAGCCACCACCCCGGGAGGCGGGTCACAAACCCCCGGCTAACACCCGGTACCCATTCACTGCTGGGTGGACAGGGGTTCGGGTTTTTTTTTTAAGAAGACCACCCGTCTGTCTTCGCTCCGCCCGGGGATCGAACCTGGGACTTCTCGGTTGTGAGCCGAGCGTGCTAACCCTTACACTACGAAGTTCCCCTCCGTAACAGTGTGTGTGTGTGTGTGTGTGTGTGTGTGTGTGTGTGTGTGTGTGTGTGTGTGTGTGTGTGTGTGTGTGTGTGTGTGTGTGTGTGTGTGTGTGTGTGTGTGTGTGTGTGTGTGTGTGTGTGTGTGTGTGTGTGTGTGTGTGTGTGTGTGTGTGTGTGTGTGTGTGTGTGTGTGTGTGTGTGTGTGTGTGTGTGTGTGTGTGTGTGTGTGTGTGTGTGTGTGTGTGTGTGTGTAATATAAGGTAAAGTAAAAGACGTTAAACAATTATAGGTGTCAGAATGTCAAGTTGGAGTTCTTCAAGGGGTTTCTGTGTTTGTTCTTTCTATCTTTTTCTCTCCCTTTTTTTTACCCATCTCTCTTGACAATTTTCTGAGACACTTTCTTTTAAGAGGGAAAAATCAAAGAAATAAAAAAAATTGAACGTCATTTATTGAACGTGATCAATTAAGAAAAAAATGGAACATTAAGGACTATAATTGTTAACCTAATACGCCAATGGCTAGCTGTGTGGATCAGCGCTGACATATTATATTAAACCCTCAGGGGAAATAAGGTCAATTTATACACCTCACTAAACCTTTTTTGATCCTATAATTAATTTTCCTTTACGGTGCAAGGCCTGTGTGCCAGCCACGACCAATAGGCGGCGAGTTTCAGATAATTTTAGCTGTAAAACTACAACGAAAATGGGACGAAAAATAAATTTAAATAGAGAGAAATTAAGGTATTTATGAGTTTTAGGATTTTCTAGTTTTTTTGCGCTTTGATGTGACAGGGAATAAAGGATCGAGGGAGGATGGGTTCATTAGTCTGGTGTTATGTTCCCTCAATTATAAAAAGGGTATCGAATTCTTTACTATAAAAATAAAATATGATATAATGATGCTAAGACCATGAAGTAACACCAAGATAAGTACTAGTCTTCGTACTATGAGGAATACCATACATAGGCCCTTTAGCATAACAACATTGGTTTCGCATAGTGAGCAAAGTTTTTTTTTGTGATATTGACTTTAATTTCTCATTTAACATTTTTTTTTCCAGCTTACTTATCTCCCCTAAGAGTTCCTGACTTTATTCTATGCAATCATAAAGCGTATTCATAAACTGTGACCTACACCACCATTACTTGCAGTCACCACCACCACCACCACCACCACCACAACACCCCGATGGTTCCATGCTCTCGATCAAGCCACCTGACCTCATCAAAAGCTTTACATAACCACTTGGCCGCCTTCCCGAGGGTGACGAAGGCTGACGGAGGAGGAGGAGGAGGAGGAGGCGGAGGAGGAGGCGGAGGCGGAGGCGGAGGAGGAGGAGGAGGAGGAGGAGTGGCTGTGGTAGTAGCGGTGATAGAGAGAGGGAGAGGAAGGAGGGTGTGGCGCCACTAGAACCTCGTAATTAAACTGTCAGAGGCAGGATGAGGCGGGGAGGTGACCTTAGCTATAGAGGGAAAGGCAGGGAGAGTCACACCATGTTAGGGAATTGATATAGATAGGACGCTTTGGTATCAACTCATTACTTTTATGTGTCCCCTTAATTTTTTCCTAATTTCCTTTACTTTCTTTATTTTTAGTTTAGTGTGTGATTTCATTTTCATTTAACAATCCTTCTTTTCTCTCTTCTGTCTACTTGCAAGGCTATACGAGTATGCGTAAGGAGAGGCCAATGAATTTTTATTGAAAGAAACCTCTGAGAATGTATTTTATGTTTGCTAATCTTAACACCCTATAGTCTGCAGAAGGGGCTTTGATGTGTGTGTCCCTTCCTTACATCGTTCTAAATCAAAAGAGTGTAAATATCCAAGCGCACCTATGTACATAACACTAATTATATATTATCAGTACACCTTATAAAGTTTGATCCCCTATAGTCGTATCAAGTTGTTCAAAAGCAGAGTTGTTCTTATAAACGGCGCGAAGACGACTTGCCAACCCTGTGTCGAGGCCATGAAGGGAGCAAGGAGAGCCTGTGTGTGAGGATTAAAGTCGGAATTGGTTTCTCAGGAGGGATATGAGACGGGTAGGGAGAATATGACTTGGAGAGGAGGGTGGGATAGGTGGGTGGATAGAGGGTGAGATGGGTGGACTGAGGGTGGTACGTAATGATAGACAGTGGAACAGGTGGACAGAGGGTGGAATGGATGACAGAGTGGAACAGATGGAACAAGAGGGTGGAATAATGTGAGGTGGACTTCTGACTTATGAGATAGCAATACAGGATGGATTAGGAGACTGATGACACACACACACACACACACACACACACACACACACACACACACACACACCACACACACACACACACACACACACACGACACACACACACACACACACACACACACACACACAGACACACAGACACACCACACCACACGCACACACGCACACACGCACACACACACACACCACACACACAACACACAACACACCACACACCACACACACACACACACACACACACACACACACACACAGACACACACACACACACACACACACACACACACACACACAACACACACACACACCACACACACACACACCTACACACACACACACAGACACACACACACACACACCACACACACACACACACACACACACACACTTCTATATGCATTTATGCCTAAAAGTTCCTTGAAAATATGCAATATTTGAAAACTTAATTTATTTGACCTTTCCGGCTTTTCTCCGCTGCAAATCCCTATTTTCCTCTTTTTCCACCAATGTGCACACGAGAAGCATTAGCGCTGATCCTAATAATTGGCCGGTGTCATTTTTAATTTACCTTCTGCTGGGTTGGAAGGTTTTTTTCACCTAACACGTCAGTTGTGTGTGTGTGTGTGTGTGTGTGTGTGTGTGTGTGTGTGTGTGTGTGTGTGTGTGTGTGTGTGTGTGTGTGTGTGTGTGTGTTGTGTGTGTGTGTGTGTGTGTGTGTGTGTGTGTGTGTGTGTGTGTGTGTGTGTGTGTGTGTGTGTGTGTGTGTGTGTGTGTGTGTGTGTGTGTGTGTGTGTGTGTGTGTGTGTGTGTGTGTGTGTGTGTGTGTGTGTGTGTGTGTGTGTGTGTGTGTGTCCCATATCAGTTTCCCTTTGTGAGCTCCAATGAAAGGTGGGAGAAGGGAAGGCAGGGAAGGTATTCAGTCTAGGCCGTGCGAAGGTTGCCACATTAATTGCCTTAGTGATGACGTCTGACACCTTCCTGTAGTCATCTTCCTCATCCTCCTCCTATGGGAATAGAACGCTTTGTGGAAGGCCAGATAGGCTTGTAGGAGGAAGAAGCTTATTCTATATATTCTCGTGCACGCTTGTTGAAACTGTACATTGCAATACACACACACACACACACACACACACACACACACACACACACACACACACACACACACACACACACACACACACACACACACACACACACACATCATTTTAAAGCTCACTGCCTCTTCTATTTCTCATCCATTGACACACATAATTAATCTTTCCTTTAAAACTGGTACATTTCCAGATAAATTTAAAAAGGCCAAGGTAATACCATTATATAAATCAGGGAACAAGAATGACATCAAAAACTATCGTCCCATCTCAATCCTTCCTGCTTTTAGCAAAATATTTGAAAAGGCAATTTCTACTCGCCTTATTAACTACTTGGAGGAAAACTGCTTATTATCTGACTCTCAACATGGCTTCAGATCAAACTGCTTAACAGAAACAGCAATTTTACAGTTGTCAGTGACGTATACCAAAACTTAGAAGGTAAATATTATGTTGCAAGAATATTTATAGATTTATCAAAAGCCTTTGATTCTTTAGATCACCAGATACTTCTCGACAAATAAAAAAAAATAGGGATAAGAGGTGTGCCTCACCAACTGTTTAACAGCTATCTTAGTAACAGGTCACAAAGTGTTTTTTGTAATTCCGTTTATTCTCTTTCAAAATCTATATCTAAGGGTGTACCTTAGGGATCTATTTAAGGGCCTATACTTTTTCTTATATATATAAATGACATAATCAATGCTAGTTCAAAATTTAAATGTACTATATATGCTGACGATACAAATCTCCTATTAGCTGATAGCAACCTGAACTCCTTACACCTTAATTTGCAAATTGAAATGTTGTTGATAAATAAGTGGATACAGGCCAACAAATTAAATCTCAATGTTAAAAAAACCAATTATATACTGTTTCAAAATCGTTCAATAAAAAATGTCATGCCCCCAATATTATTAGAAGGTGAACCGATACAACGTGTCTCTCATACAAAATTTTTAGGTGTAATTATCGATGAAAATTTAAATTGGAGCCATCATATTAATGAGGTCTATACAAAGCTATCAAAAATATGTGGCATCCTATATAGAGTCCGCCATCAACTAACAACAGAGAGTATGTTAAGTATATGTTACATGTTATGTTACCCTCACCTGATCTACTGTGTCTCCATATGGGGTTGTACATGGCCATCATTTTTGAAAAAAAATATTAGTAGCCCAAAATAAGATTATCAAATCTATTATATTCATGCATAAATTTGATTCTACCAGCCGTAATTATTCTCAGTTAAATATATTAAATTTCAAATTAATTAAAATATATTTTTTATTGTTGCATATTTAAAAAAAATATGAATATCTATACAGGTAACAAACTTTACCAATTTATTGAAAGTACTCATAACACGAGGGGTAATAATATAAATCTAGTGAGTCCACAATTTCGAACAAGCCTCTACAACAAGAGTGTGGTGTGTGACGGTCCTCAGCTGTGGAATTCCCTTCCTACTGATGTAAAAACATTAATATTTACATGTAATTTATTTTAATTTAAAAAGAAAATAAAGAATTATTTGTTTACTTGTCAGAATACAGGATGTTAGGCAAACGATGTAAGTGTGTGTCAATACGCAAGTCAGTGTGGATGTTCTATATTGTTAATGTTTGTAAGAATGCATGTGTTGGAGATTTGTTGCTTGTTTTTACATAATTGGAATCGTAGTTACTGTAGTTGTAAAGTTTGATTGCATAATCTATTCAATTTGATTTCTTAGAAAATAATGTTGCCTGTGTACTGCAAATTTAAATCTAGAAATTTCCGTCTGTCAAAAAGTCTTGGCTCGACAGACCATGCCGTTAATAGACATGGTATATAAAAGTTTGTTTATACAGTTTATAGATGTAACAATAATGGCAATAAATTTACTATTACTATTACTATTATTACTATTACATACACACACACACTCTCTCTCTGTCTTTCTGTTTCTCTCTCTTTCTGTCTTTGTCTCTCTCTGTCTCTCTCTCTCTCTCTCTCTCTCTCTCTCTCTCTCTCTCTCTCTCTCTCTCTCTCTCTCTCTCTCTCCCTCTCTCTCCTCTCTCTCTCTCTCTCTCTCTCTCTCTCTCTCTCTCTCTCTCTCTCCTCTCTCTCTCTCTCTCTCTCTCTCTCTCTCTCTCTCTCTCTCTCTCTCTCTCTCTCTCTCTCTCTCTCTCTCTCTCTCTCTCTCTCTCTCTCTCTCTCTCTCTCTCTCTCTCTCTCTCTCTCTCTGTATGCGTGTTTTTCAGAAGCGAGCAAATTATCTTCATTAAAACAGAAACAGGCAAAACAGTTTTCTTAATGACTGATGGATAAGTCGAGATGTGTTTTCGTGGTTGAGAATGATCCGAAGTGTGGATGCTTGCGTGGTGTGGATGCCCCTGTGACCTCAAGGGACGTTAATGACCCCCGCGGTGGAATCAGGCAAGGCCGTCTGTATGTAAAGGCCTGCGCCTGAGATTGATGACGTCACGGACGACGTCTGTACGAGGCCACCGAGATGACAAGTTTACCTACCTAATTATATGTTTATCAGTATAAAAGATATATTGTTATCTTCGGAAATGTTTGTTCTATAATATTATCAAATAAAAACCCGTAAAACACATTAAAGAAATGCCATTATGAGACTCTCAAGAAATATGCATGAACTTAAACTCTTCGCCATTTAATATTTTTCTCGAAAACATTTTACATGGAGAATATCAATAGAAGCGGAATTTAATTCGCTTTCCATTGCTATATTTTGTTTTCTGATAAATGAATTAGCAGCATGCATAAATTAGCGTTAACTAAATACATAACATCATGAAATCGGGTAATTTCGTACCTAATATATGTTTATCAGTATAAAAGATATATTGTTATCTTCGGAAATGTTTGTTCTATATATTATCAAATAAAAAACCGTAAAACAGACTAAAGAAAGGCCATTATGAGACTCACAAGAAATATGTATGAACTTTAACTCTTCGCCATTAATATTTTGCTCAAAAACATTTTACATGGAGAATATCAATAGAAGCGGAATTTAATTAGCTTTCCATTGCTATATTTCGTTTTTGATAAATGAATTAGAACCATACATAAATTAGCGTTAACTAACAAAAAAGGTCATGAAATCGGGTAATTTTTCCCGTTTGATGATGTTATTTATTTAGTTAACGCTAATGTATGTATGGTTCTAATTCATTTATCAGAAAACAAAATATAACAATGGAAAGCTAATTAAATTCCGCTTCTATTGGTATTCACCATGTAAAATGTTTGCGAGTAAAATATTAAATGGCGAAGAGTTTAAGTTCATGCATATTTCTTGAGAGTCTCATAATGGCATTTCTTTAGTGTGTTTTACGGTTTTTTATTTGATAATATTATAGAACAAACATTTCCAAAGATAACAGTATATCTTATACCGCCCGTACATCCTCACATGCTGAAAGCTCGGCTCCTACTGACTCGCGGAGCAGCCTCAGCTCGTGACGTCACGTCCATCCCGCGCTCCCAGGCGCAGGCCTTTACATACAGACGGCCTTGAATCAGGTCACTTTGTTTTCTTGTGTTTTCTTATTTTCTTTCCTTCCTTTCGTGTAATGGACCTCAGACCACCACCTGCGCCACCTGGGGAACACATGTAAGGAAGTTGTGACCTAGATTAACATTTAGGAGCAGAAAGTTACTTAAACTTTTTTTTTTTTTTTATACTTATGATGCAGCGAATGTAATTTTTTTTTTTACGGAACATGTCCTTAATCAATCGTCTTATGTGTATGTTTTTTTTTTAGCAGTTAAGTTTTTCGGTGGTGTGTTGTGTGTGTGTGGTGGTGTGTGTGTGTGTTGTGTGTGTGTGTGTATGTATGTGTGTTTGTGTGTGTGTGTGGTGTGTGGTGTTTGGTTTGTGTTTGTGTTTGTTTGTGTTTGTGTGTGTGTTGTGTGTGTGTGTGTGTGTGTGTGTGTGTTGTTGTGTGTGTGTGTGTGTGTGTGTGTGTGTGTGGTGTGTGTGTGGGTGTGGTGTGTGTGTGTGTTATGTAACGATCCATATATTTTATTCCTACACAGATATATATGTGCAATGTGTGTGTGTGTGTGTGTGGTGTGTGTTGTTGTGGTGTGGGTGTGTTGTGTGTGTGTGTGTGTGGTGTGTGTGTGTGTTGTGTGTGTGTGGTGTGTGTGTGTGTGTGTTGTGTGTGTGTGTGTGGTGTGTGTGTGTGTGTGTGTGTGTGTGTGGTGTGTGTGTGTGTGTGTGTGTGTGTGTGTGTGTGTGTGTGTGTGTGTGTGTGTGTGTGTGTGTGTGTGTGTGTGTGTGTGTGTGTGTGTGTGTGTGTGTGTGTGTGTGTGTGTGTGTGTGTGTGTGTGTGTGTGTGTGTGTGTGTGTGTGGTGTGTGTGTGTGTGTGTGTGTGTTGTGTGTGTGTGTGTGTGTGTGTGTGTGTGTGTGTGTGTGTGTGTGTGTGTGTGTGTGTGTGTGTGTGTGTGTGTGTGTGTGTGTGTGTGTGTGTGTGGGGTTAGGATGTCCAGTGGAAAGAGTCGTCCACGCACATCTCGTTACTTGTTTTGCATTGGAATTGTAATCCTCTTAGGGCAGCAAGGCACTCAACCTTCCTGAGGGTAAGGGTGTGGCGGAGGTGGGGATCTCGAGCTTCGTCCTTGCAGACATTCCTACCTCTGATTTCTACATTTTTGTTTTCCTTTTTTTCCCACTTTTTTCTAAACCTTATTTTTTGGAGTGAATGGAAAGTATGTTCTTCACTGTTTTTGCTTTTCCCCTTGTTGACCTTTGAATTTTTTATTAATTACCTTTATTGTGATTTTTGTTGTTGTTGTTCTCAGCGATGTCTACTTTTATTTGTTGTAGTAATGTGTTCGCATCGAGTGTTGTTTCAATTTCATATTTTCTTTTATGTGTGATTTCTTCTATTTAGTTCGCTTCTGTCTGTCAACAGTACTTTGTACTCGTCTATCGGTACGTCTCCGTTTCTCTTCTAGTGTGCGT
>JACEEZ010004665.1:530000-532500 GCA_016584305.1 Chionoecetes opilio | reverse complement strand
GTTAAGTTGTCCGCTCTTCTTTGCGTCCTTCCTTCTCCCGCCACGTCTTTATTTCTGCTTCCTTCACCCTCTTTCGCCTTTGTGCATAGCGGACGTGTATTGACCTTGAATGGAGAAGAAAATGAAGTAAAGAGTGAGGAGGAGTTTTGTGTTTTGAGCGGATGGAGGAGGAGGAGGAGAGGAGAGGAGGAGGAGGAGGAGGAGAGGAAGAGGAAGAGGAAGAGGAAGAGGAAGAGGAAGAGGAGGAGGAGGAGGAGAGGAGGAGGAGGAGGAGGAGGAGGAGGAGAGGAGGAGGAGGAGGAGGAGGGAGATTTTAAAGATAAATTGGCTAAACTGAGGCTTCGTTAAGATTTTATTTTCCAAACTAATTCTTTACCTTCCCGTCGCACAGTATCTTTTATAAATTATCATTTTCCTCTATTGAGTTTTCCGGGCATCAGGTATTTATTTGAGTTCTCACTTTTAGTCTCTTGATAAGTTAACATATAATGATTTATTCAGGGACTTTTAGCGAACTTTACTGACATATTTATGATCTCTCTCTCTCTTTTTTCTTCTTCTCTCTCTCTCTCTCTCTTTTCTCTCTCTCTCTCCTTTCTCTCTCTCCTCTCTCTCTCTCTCTCTCTCTCTCTCTCTCTCTCTCTCTCTCTCTCTCTTCTCTCTCTCTCTCCTCTCTCTCTCTCTCTCTCTCTCTCTCTCTCTCTCTCTCTCTCTCCCTCATAGCCTTCACTGCAGGCGATAGATTATTATTGGATTGGAACCTAATTTCCGTAAAACGTTATGTGAATTTGATTAATAGGATTCAAACGGATAAAATACGCTTTTTTGCAGCAGTAATCGTGAAGAAAAAGAGGAAAAAACAAACAACACTAAACCAGTCATGCATTTACTTCATATGCATATAAATTCATTGTTAAAATAGTTTAGAGTATTATTTTATTAAATGTTATCTAGCTCAGGGTGCTTTTAAGAATGGGGAAAAATACAATTGGCAATGGTTACAGCTTGTGAAAATTGTTATAGCCTTGTTTCCTGTGCTTCATAACACCATGGAGACCTATTGACTCTAACTGATATGGTGTGACAGAAGAGTTGGCCAGCTGTACCCAAGGTCTATAGAGTATTACAGGGGTTATCAGGAGATTATCCCTGGTATTATCTATAGACCTTGGCTGTGCCTCTATAGGAGTCTGTAATGACGTTCGTTTGTGACAGGATAGTAAAGCAAAGGTGAAAAGAATGAAACATCAACAACTACTTGGCGTTACTTTGGAGGTGGAGAACATTACCATCGACCTACAATTATGATGATGATGATGGAAGTGAGAAAAATCTAACTATACTATACAGGAGACTCTGGGAATAATTTATTTACGATGAATGTTGCCTGTTAAATTTGGTGTTCTTATGAATATGATAACCTCTTTCTCGACATTGAGTTGTTCGCCACTTCTCTTCATGATTCATCGGGTTAGTTCGCTTAATTTTCCTCTTCACAAGTTTGGGTATATCAAACAACACCAATTAGCTATGTGTTAAGTGTTTTTTCTTCCTCCTCTCTCTCTCTCTCTCTCTCTCTCTCTCTCTCTCTCTCTCTCTCTCTCTCTCTCTCTCTCTCTCTCTCTCCCCTCTCTCTCTCTTTTCTCTCCTCCTTTTCTCTCTCTCTCTCTCTCTCGCTCTCTCCCCTCTCTCTCTCTCTCTCTCTCTCTCTCTCTCTCTCTCTCTCTCTCTCTCTCTCTCTCTCTCCCCCCCCGACCTAATTTTTGGAGCTTATTACACCTCTTATTTCTCCCCTCATACACCTACAAATTTTCCACCCCTAAGTCCCCTCCCTTCCCTTCCCACCCCTTCTTACCGCTGTTTCCCCTCGTACTGCCTCTCCCCTCTTCATTTTGCCTCCCTTAATGTGAGATAAAACAGAGGCCGAGGGGACGAGATTTAGTACAGTTATTTGTTTTTTTATTACTCTTAATTCTTATAAAACAAAGTAGTTACAGTTCAAATAGAGAAACGAAGCCAGCATCCCCCACGTAGAGATAATTACTTACCAGTACGATAAATATCTGTACAGCTGAGTTATCTATCTAAAAATATACGTGCAATCATTGGGTAATTTACGAAACTAAATGATATTGTGAAATTGCAAGTATCAATGTATAGATGAGAAAAAAATATGTCGGAATATATATACAAGGGATATTTTATAAGGTATTAGAAGCAGGATCAGATCAATAATCAGATATCATTACCATCATTAGCATTAACTTATCATTGTTTAGGAGTATTAGCCAACGTAATGATGATTTTTTTCTTTTAAATGTTGAGTTTTCAGGGTAAGCCACAATTAGGAGTATAGCATCGCCCGTCATAATTACAGCGGCCACAGCGGCGCCTGGAGTCTGGTGGTAATGGTGCGGTAAATAGCCGGGCAGGTGCGAGGGAGGGAAGCTGAGTGGTGGCGGAGAGGGGCGAGCGGGACAGTCTGGAAAGAGTGGGAGTG
>JACEEZ010004665.1:507500-525000 GCA_016584305.1 Chionoecetes opilio | reverse complement strand
AGGTGAGCGTGAGGTGAGTGTGATTCCCAAGCCACGTGAGAAAGGCTCCATGTCTTGACTACTAATGCCTCTGCTGCCTCCACTGACGGCACCTCGGGCTTTGCATCGCACCGCCGCTGTAGCTGCCGCTGGTGGTGGTGGTGGTGCCTTGGAATTGAATCAAGCACGTATCTGTGTCATTTGTTGTGGCGCAGACTTCAGCTTGACGGGCGGGCGGGCTGGGTTGTGGTATATTTTTTTTCCTGACTCACATGGATGTTTTGTTGTCCATTTCCGGAGACTTTAGTTTGTTGGGAGAGAGAACAACAATAATGCAACCACCACCATCGTCGCCATTACCACCACCACCACCACATCAGATACTTTTATAACCTCTTTGACTATAGCTATCAACCTGAAATCTTGTCTCGCTTTTCGCTACATAAGCACATCAGTTGGTGTTTCACGCAAATTTGGCATTTTTTTTTGCACATCCAGATGAAAATTCAATGGGAGTCTACATTTCATACTCTGGTTTGTATATTTCACCAGCCATTTCTTATACAAAGGATGTAAAATAGACGTGCGTTAAGTTAGACATCATGTTAAAGTTTGAGGTTTTGGAAGTGTAATATTGGTGGAAGGTTTGTCTCCCGGTATGTCGGTCACCATTATGTCAGGAAGCGAGTAAGGAAATAGAATTATCGCGGCACGAACATGTCCAGTGTCCATACGCAAGCTCTTTTTATTTTAACGTTGGAATAAACATAAGAAATTTGGAGTAAGCATAAGGAGAATGTCGCATCCAAGAGCTTAGTGGGTGTTGCTGGTTTCTACATTATATGGTATGTACGCCATGCAGACTAAATCCAAAAAAAGTTAAATCCGAAATATAACAAAATGTATCAATGGAAGACTAAAAACCCAAATGTCTCCCTTTTTTTTTATTGAAGGGAGGAAGTAAAGATGCTTGAAAAAAATGGAGAGCGTCACCATCCGAGGAATAAATAAAAGTCGTGCAACCGAACTGCATTCAACGGAAACCCAATGGAGTTCAGAAACAAATTTGATCGATCTCTATAATTACGGTGAATTCGGTAACTCCAGAAATTCGAATTCGTACAAAACTTTTTTTTTAATACCAGTAGAGACCTCGGTCATCACTTTTCATGTGGAATGCGTATATCAGGTTATGTTTTTTATAGCATTTTATTTGGGACGCATTTTGAGTGTCATTAGTGGCGGGGATGCGATTATAATGCTGCTGCTTATCATTGACAACTTTTTTCGATGCAATTAACGTTCACTGACGACTTCAGACTTACGTGATGAAGCTGAACGAAGCGTATTAAAAAACTATTCATAGTGCCATGCATATGCTTCAATATTACAGTGCTCGTGGTGGATGACACGGGAGTTAGGGTGAAATGTATACAATGTTACCCTTTTCTATCTTGTTGTTGAAGGGTAACTGGGTTCAATCCATTAACATACAGCGTCTATGATCTGTAGGGATTGATTGCCAAGGTGTGGTATGGGTAATAAAAAGTAGCCGAGCGGTTTCTTTTAGGCTTGTTAATATATAAGTACCAGTAACGAGGAATACAATATACAGTTATGTAAAATATGTACAATGTGAGGAAATGCGACTAGTCACGGGTTCCATCGGCTAAGGAACTTACTAGTCACGGGTTCCATCGGCTAAGGAACTTAAGTCTTAAGACAGGCCTGAACCATTCAGTGACAACAGCGTGTAACCCACAGGTTACTCAGAGGGAACGTGTGCGTGAGTGAAGCGTTGCCCTCTCTTCTCTCCTCCTTCCGGCCGTTCGACATCTTATATAGGGGAGGTTTCCTTATCTTGACAGGTGCTTACACATGATTGAATGTGTAATGCTTATCAACTGTCATAAGTGGCAATCAGCTATGTTGTCGCTCTTCTTAATGGGTGTTAAACAGGCGGGTGGTGATGACACAGCATAGACACAGTTGTTTTCACCTTCCTTGGTGTAATAGCAGTTTATCAACTGCGATAAGTGGCAATCAATGTGTTGTCGCTCCTCCTTTTGTGCCACAGTGCATTCTGGTCAAAAACATACTACTCCCCTGGCCACTGTCTGTTAACATAGGAATAATTATACACATACATATATCTCTACCTATTCAGTACCCTAATATCGCTCGGTCACCTACCCAATCGCGTCCTCGCGATGGTCTAGAGACATGTACCTAACCATGTTACAGGAATACGTGTCCTAGAGATTCGAGGCTGGGCTGGCAATGCTCTTTTTAAGATGCCTATACAAGGTGAGGGCTTTCCAGACAGCATAACAAAGAGGAATCACAATAATAAATATTATTATTATAGGTGTAATGACAGATGGATAATGTACAGAAGGACTTAAGTAAACTGGTAGGGAGTCCTGAACAGCAGTTTTCAAATCTGAGGTATTCGAAAAGGTGAACTCAGAAAGACATATCTGATACTAAAGAAATTTACATATTTCAAGCTTTCAATAGGAAAAAATCGACTCTTTTTACCAGATAAAAACCTAATCGTAACACCCAGTCGGTCTATATTCCAGCCTATCGACTTCCTCACAGTCAGAGGCAAATAGTCGATGAACAAATAAAAGACATGCTGGAACAGGGTGTAATAAGAAATTCACGATCACTGTGGAACTCGCCCTTATTTCTCGTTCCTAAAAAGGACGGAAGTTACAGACCTGTAATTGATTTTAGGCGGGTAAATGAAGTAACTGAGGACGATAGGTACCCTCTTCCTGTTTTAAGTGACTTGTTGATGTCTTTAGGACAGGGCAATAAATTTTTCAGTAGCCTTGATCTTCTGAGCGGTTACTGGCAAGTACCGATGGCGCCCGTGTCTAGGGAAATAACTGCCTTTAGCACTCCCAGTGGACATTTTGAGTGGCTTAGAATGCCTTTTGTGCTGAAATCAGCCCCTATCACTTTTCAGAGGATGATAAATACCTTATTTTCCGATATGCTAGGAAACAATGCATATCTTGATGATATGATCATTTTTAATAAAGATCCAGAGTCTCATTTTGCCACTTTAGAAGCTGAACTTCTCAAGCTTAAAGAAGCAGGTCTTAAAGCTACAATCACGATGTGTGAATTTTTAAAAGCTAAAATATCCTTCTTAGGACATTACGTCGACGAGGACGGAATGCACACCATGAATGATAAAATCAAAGCAATTCAAAACTTTCCACAACCACAGAGTGTAGACAATCTCCGTTCTTTCATTGGATTGTGTGGCTATTATCGGCGATTCATTAAACATTTTGTGGCCACGGCATCACCTTTGAACAGATTGTTAAAGAAGGATATACCGTTTCATTGGAATACTGCACAAGACAAAAGTTTTCATGATTTAAAATTTGCCCTAACCAACGCACCTGTCTTGGCGTTTCCAGATTATAAGGCTCCTTTCATCATTTATACGGATGCTTCCGCCCTGGGCCTTGGAGCTGTTTTAATGCAACCTGACGCACACGATAAAAATCATGCTATTGCGTACGCGAGTAGAACTTTAAATCCTGCTGAGTCAACTTACTCTGTCACTCATCAGGAGACGCTCGCTGTTGTCTGGGCTCTCAAACATTTTAGGGATATTGTCTTTGGGTATGATATAACTATATTTACAGATCACGCAACCGTCACCGAACTATTCAAGGGAAGAAACCTTACCAGTAGACTCGCGCGCTGGTACCTAACTCTACAAGAGTTTAATCCAACGTTTAAATACGTGCCAGGTTGAGCCAATGTAGTGGCTGACGCCCTGTCTAGGAATGTACCAGTAGGATCCGTGGGAGAAAAGCCCCCTGTTTTACTAAATTTAGCCATTCATGAATTAGCCAATGCCCAGCGTCAACATGACGTGTGGAACAAGGTCATATATGCTCTGGAATCAGGTGATGAATCACATTTACCAAAATTACACATTCCTTTCTCACAATTTTTTTTGTCATTAGACGGAGTGCTTTGTAGATATTGGCCTCATAAAGCAGATCATGTGGCACAGTTTGTGGTACCTGAGTCATATGTCCCTGTGGTATTAAAGTTAATTTATGATGCGATTATTGCCGGTCATCCAGGGAAGGAGCGAACCCTTACTGCGGCCCGTAGAAGTTATTTTTGGCCGACCATGCGTGTAGACATAGACGCGTATGTGGCGTGAGGTGTGTGAAATGCGCCCAGCAATGTGATGTGTTGTTCGGTCAGTAACGCCTAAACAATCTCCTGGCATGGCAAAAACATCACGGTATTGCTTTAAAAGTCCTAACAGTGAAGGCTTTAATTCAGGATAGTCCACTACAGTGACACGTGTATCAAAGGTTTGTACAGGAGCCGGCTTGTTTTCGCGTGAATTATTGTATACTGAAAAAATACAAGCAGCTGGGAGTTCCAAAGGTTCCGGCACAGCCGACGCGTCATAAGCTAATGCTTTACTTAAGAGGACCCCTTGTTTTAATTTGATCGGACCGCCGGTGGTATTTATCACAAGGGCGACAGTCTTATGTCCCTCACGAACCGTGCTCAGAGTTGATTCTACAACTAGTCTTTTTATATGACTAGGGCCTTCAAGGCAGATGTCACACCCTACGGTAGCTTTGGAGACTGACACGGGAATGTGCATGGCCACGCGGTGGGGAATTTCGTGGTTCCCTACTACCGTGGCATTAACAACTTTCCAATTCGCGATTGGATCAATGGATCATGTTGTGTAGAATTTACACTATGTGACATTTTTTCTTTTACAAGAACAGACACCTGGGCAGGAATCTGAAGAGTAGGTACGGCTTCATCATGAGCTGGAAAAGTACCTACCTTACATATGCGATTCAGTTCCCACCCGGAAGCAAGGCTCATGGGTTGATCCATCGCCTTAAAGCCTTTCCCTTGAAATCTGATCGTACCAATGTCTGGATGAATTACCATACGGTTGGATTTGAGCGATGCTAATCCTAACAACCCATCCGTGGGCAAGGAGAAGTTGGACGCTACATAAAAACCCAAGAGCATAATAGATGTGCCCTTTCCTAAGGTGATGGGTAGGCGAACAATACCTAAAATATTGAGAGGCTCGCTAGTAACACCCATTAAATTTAGGTCATTAGGACGCAAAGGCCATTGGCTTCCACGCGACGCACGTTTTAGTGCAAAGTAAGCCTTTTCTGACAGCACATTGACGGCGACGCCAGTATCCACAGCAAAAGATGCCTTTAACCGTCCCATCTTTGCTGACAAAGCCATTATGTTAGCTTGACTGCAAGCGGCAACTAAAGATGCATATATATTACCATCATCTGACACCACTGCAGTATTTTCTTCCTAATTAACTTTTCTTCCTAACCTGGCTTTGTTTTTTAATGACGCCCGGATTCCCCCGACGATGCACCGCCCATTCCACGGCCTCGGGAAAAGTTGTCTCTTATTTTGAGAAGCGTGAAGCAATCATCAGTATAATGGGTGGTGCTGTCATGGATTGAACAATATGGACTGTTTCCTGTCGCGCCACTTGGGGAAGAAAAATGAGGCTTGTGGATTGTAGTGTTGGTAGGTCGCGTCTGCCTTCGCGGTGGAGCCGTCTCATCTTGATAAAAATTTCTATTGGTAAACTGAGCATTTAAAGGACCACTGGCGTCACGATAATTGTTCTTTTTCTTGGCTTCACGCTGATCCCTGACACGAATAAAATACTTATTAGTGGTGTGTCCTTCACGCTGGCAGTATGTGCAAGTGAGGGTCGGTTTTCCTGACGCAGTCACGGCCGCGTAGGATGAGTCAGGAGCCTCCTCACCAATGGTGAGTGACGTCACAGCGACGCTAGAGGCAGTCATACGTACATCACCATTCTTTTCCTCCACTTTTGTTTTTAATTTAAGAACAAAATCGTGGAGTTCTTCAGCGGGTGTGTAGTTTAATGACCAACTGTTCCTTCTACATTTCCCCTTTAGCAAGATCATGTACACAAAAAACTCCAGAAACTTGCATACATCGGGTAATTGCATGGTGTCTCCGTGAGTCCACCCATTGTCTTTTAAGTATTTAACAAAGTCAGCAGATATTCTGTTTGCGTCTACCTGACCATCAAAAAGGTCCTTCGAGGCAGCGCCTCCGTGCAATAGTTCTACCGCTAAATTGACACCTTTGACCAAGCTGTGTTTTTCATGTTCCCCAAATGTTTCAAGGAAGTTTGACCGAAAAGCCTGATAATCTTTGTTTTGTTGTGGCTTGGTAAAAGCGCTGGCTTGCATTAAGTGTGATGCTCGTGAACCGGCCTGTAGGCGTGAGCGGATGAAAGATATTTGATCTCCTTCATCACATACAAAGGAGTTTTTCATGACATCCTCACAAAAACTAATATATTCCCTGGCAGTATAGCTTGGATCAGTACCCGAGAATTCGCGAATGGGCCCCAGACATAACTACGTCACGGTTTGTTTACATCGGTGCATTGTGGGGATAAGGCGGGGTCGCCGCGGGTGGACCTACGAAGGGAAAACTACGGCGATGGAAGAATTTAGAGTTATTTTGCGCGAAATTGATATTCCAGGTGCTATATTACTGTGCTCTGTTCTCGCTGACAACACTATAAAGAAGACCTGAGGTAATGGCTGATGTGCAGAGGTTTCTAAACTAAGAAAACAGTCATAACAGAGCCTCGTCAAAAGGTAAGCAACTGGTAGGTACGTAATGTGTCCCTACCACTTGCTTACTTCTTAATGAGACTCTGCTGTGACTGTTTTCCTGGTTTAGAAGCCTTTGCACATCAATCATCACCTCAGGTCTTCTCTATGTTGTCAGCGAGCACGGAAATATAGCACCTGGAATATCAATTTCGACCGCAACAACTCGAAATTTTTTCATCGTCGTAGGCTTCTCTTTGTAGGTTGTACATATTCATGGTTATGATTGAATTAAAATACCTTATTAATTGAGTTCCTTTTGTTGTCTTTCCTCATAATAAGTAGTGGTACATCATGGTTTAAGTGTTACTTGACGAGCCAATGCATACTCTTGAGTCTATACCACGGTTACCGGTCATTTCGCCCACACGTCAATTCGCCCACAAGACATTTCGCCCTCATGTAAGAGTCAATTCGCCCACATGTAAGAGTCAATTCGCCCACTCTAAAGTCAATTCGCCCACACGATCCATGTCACGGAGTCATGGAGTCACATATCTTCCTCTAGCAGAAATGGAATGAACCACCTTGGGCGAAATGACGGTAAATTTCTAGTGTTTGACCATACTCGCCCATTTCCCCCAAACAAGTTTGGGGACCTGTGGGAATGCGGGGTTTTCGGGTGGGGAACAAATTATGCGTCGGAAACACGTAATTAAAGAGTTGTGTAGGGGGGTAAAATTCCCTAGATCTAGGGTAATTTCCTTATGTCTAGAGAAAATTGCTAATCAAAATAAACCTAACCTAATCAAAATTAAGCTGCCCTAGCAGGGGGCTTGACCCACCGATAACCTAACCTAACCTAACCAAATCTAACCTATCCTAACCTAACAAAATCTAACCTAACCTAACCTAACCTAACCTAACCAAATCTAACCTATCCTAACCTAACAAAATCTAACCTAACCTAACCTAACCTAACCAAATCTAACCTAACCTCCTAGCGGGGGGGTTGGGAGGGTTCTCGACACACTAAACAAATATAACCTAACCTCCTAGCGGGGAGGTTGGGGGGGTTAGCAAGGATGGGTAATGTCATGGTTATGCAACTTGTTTATGGATGGAGTAATAAGATAAATCAAAGCAAAATCTAACCTAACCATTACCATCAGCGAGTTTTCCCGATTTGTGTAGGGATAAAAATATCCCTTACACATCCTTACCTCAGGTACCATGAGGTAAGGATGGGTAATGTCACCGTGGTTATGCTACTTGTTTATGGATGGTGTAATAAGATAAATCAAAGCAAAGGTTGGTGATGTTGGTACAGGTATCCGGTCATTTCGCCCACATGCCATTTCGCCACACCATGGAGTCATTTCGCCCACAGGTCAATTCGCCCACACTATGGAGTCTAGGAGCTAGGAGGTTAGGTTATATTTGTTTAGTGTGTCCCACCCCCTCGCTAGGAGGTTAGGTTAGATTTGTTTAGGTTAGGTTAGGGTAAGTTAGATTTGGGTAGGTTAGGTTAGATTTGGGTAGGTTAGGTTAGATTTGGTTAGGTTAGGTTTGCTTAGGTTAGGTTATCGGTGGGTCAAGCCCCCTGCTAGGGTAGGTTAATTTTGGTTAGGTTAGGTTTATTTTGGTTAGGCAATTTTCTCTAGACATAAGGAAATTACCCTAGATCTAGGGAATTTTACCCCTCTACACAACTCTTTAATTACGTGTTTCCGACGCATAATTTGTTCCCCACCCGAAAACCCCGCATTCCCACAGGTCCCCAAACTTGTTTGGGGGAAATGGGCGAGTATGGTCAAACACTAGAAATTTACCGTCATTTCGCCCAAGGTGGTTCATTCCATTTCTGCTAGAGGAAGATATGTGACTCCATGACTCCGTGACATGGATCGTGTGGGCGAATTGACTTTAGAGTGGGCGAATTGACTCTTACATGTTGGCGAATTGACTCTTACATGTGGGCGAAATGTCTTGTGGGCGAATTGACGTGTGGGCGAAATGACCGGTAACCGTGGTATAGACTCAAGAGTATGCATTGGCTCGTCAAGTAACACTTAAATCATGATGTACCACTACTTATTATGAGGAAAGACAACAAAAGGAACTCAATTAATAAGGTATTTTAATTCAATCATAACCATGAATATGTACAACCTACAAAGAGAAGCCTACGACGATGAAAAAATTTCGAGTTGTTGCGGTCGAAATTGATATTCCAGGTGCTATATTTCCGTGCTCGCTGACAACATAGAGAAGACCTGAGGTGATGGTTGATGTGCAAAGGCTTCTAAACCAGGAAAACAGTCACAGCAGAGTCTCATTAAGAAGTAAGCAAGTGGTAGGGACACATTACGTACCTACCAGTTGCTTACCTTTTGACGAGGCTCTGTTATGACTCTGTTTTCTTGGTTTAGAAGCCTCTGCACATCAGCCATTACCTCAGGTCTTCTCTATAGTGTTGTCAGCGAGAACAGAGCACAGTAATATAGCACCTGGAATATCAATTTCGCGCAAAATAACTCGAAATTCTTCCATCGCCGTAGTTTTCCCTTCGTAGGTCCACCCGCGGCGACCCCGCCTTATCCCCACAATGCACCGATGTAAACAAACCGTGACGTAGTTATGGATAGGGTCCATTGCTGCGCTTGTGGGCAATATCTTAATAGCTCCAGCGGTCTGAGGAAGAGTCTGGGCAGGGGTGCCAGAAGTACCTGCTTCGGATGTGTTAGTGGGGCCCATTGTATTAGTATTTGAAGTGAGTTGAGGGGCTGTAGGGTTATGTGGTTGAGTTAACACTGGAGGAACTCGTAGGTGGTGACTTCCACTTCTTAATGTACGAGTTTCTTCCTCTGTCGAAGGTTGAACGTCACCCTCACAGTCACTACTTGCTACGTCAGAGGCTGAGATTGTCTGTTCTACACAAAGTTTAGCAAATTCTTCAGTGAATAATTCACGCTCACGTTCTGACTTAGGTTTTCCCTTAGATTCCATAAATTATAAGGGAAATTATTATTATTATTTTGTTTTAATTAAAATAAAGTGCTATCACCCATCTCCGGTGCTTTTAAGGCAATTTAGAAAAAGAAAAGATGAATATATGTATGTGTATAATGAGTGATATGGGAAGCGAATAGTATAGAGAATTACAAGAAATTATTTCACAGCGGTAAAATATAAAACATCTTAAAGAACTGACAAATACTTCACACGGCTAGATAGCAATGAATGTGAAAAGAATTTCATTTCACCACTAATTATTGTGTAAAACAAGTGGCGTAATTAAAATTAAGTATATTATGTAGTGTCAGCTAGATATGTTGTACTCACTAAAAATCTTGTAAAGTCTGCGGTGCTAAGTCCACGTCCACGCAGGTAGCCGGGACAGCAGGAGGAGCAGGTGTTGATGGATGCCGGGGGAAGTAATCGTCCTCTTGGTCCGTCCACACAATAGCAGTTCTCGTCCTTGTCCTCTTGATAACTGCTTCGTCCGTCCTCTCTTGGCGCTGGATTATGCAGGGGCTGCAATGTAGTTATGTCTCTCCACAGAGTAGTTATTCTTTTATGGTTGATAACTCTGTTGTAAAAGTATGAATATTCGTGTGAATGAGCAGTGGTGCTACAAGGACAGAGATGCTGAGTCACGGTATTCACCGCGAGGTCGTATGACGTCAGCATAAACAACCTTCCTCTCACTCTCTTGACTTCAACTTGTCTATCAAGCTTTGTTCACTTGCTCAGTGTTTGTTTCACAGTATATCGTCTGTTTCGCTCGCCTCACTTCTCGTTAATTATATAAAGGTACTAATCCCACCGCTGCCACCATTAATATGTTACCCTTTTCTATCTTGTTGTTTAAGGGTAACTGGGTTCAATCCATTAACATACAGCGTCTATGATCTGTAGGGATTGATTGCCAAGGTGTGGTATGGGTAATAAAAAGTAGCCGAGCGGTTTCTTTTAGGCTTGTTAATATATAAGTACCAGTAACGAGGAATACAATATACAGTTATGTAAAATATGTACAATGTGAGGAAATGCGACTAGTCACGGGTTCCATCGGCTAAGGAACTTAAGTCTTAAGACAGGCCTGAACCATTCAGTGACAACAGCGTGTAACCCACAGGTTACTCAGAGGGAACGTGTGCGTGAGTGAAGCGTTGCCCTCTCTTCTCTCCTCCTTCCGGCCGTTCGACATCTTATATAGGGGAGGTTTCCTTATCTTGACAGGTGCTTACACATGATTGAATGTGTAATGCTTATCAACTGTCATAAGTGGCAATCAGCTATGTTGTCGCTCTTCTTAATGGGTGTTAAACAGGCGGGTGGTGATGACACAGCATAGACACAGTTGTTTTCACCTTCCTTGGTGTAATAGCAGTTTATCAACTGCGATAAGTGGCAATCAATGTGTTGTCGCTCCTCCTTTTGTGCCACAGTGCATTCTGGTCAAAAACATACTACTCCCCTGGCCACTGTCTGTTAACATAGGAATAATTATACACATACATATATCTCTACCTATTCAGTACCCTAATAACAATCTTATTTGGGATTATGAATATCGCGTTACTTTGGCTGGTATTTCTTCCGACAGTCACATGATGGTACCGTCATTTAGATGTTTTTTTATGCACTTATTGCCTTACCCCAAAAATAAAATCGATACTGGTGTGTATATTTCAATGTCTTCTTGTGAAATGTTAAGGTATAATTTGCTTTTTTTTGCGTTTTTTCTCTCTAAGATAATCGCCCAAAAAGGCCCATACAATTCCTTTTACTGATTTAATCTCTGCTTATCCTAAGATCAACGACCTAATTTTGTATTAAAAAATTCTCAGTTTAAAACGACTTAACATATTTCTTACAAAATGAAAAAAAACTGAAAAAAAGATAAATAGATAAATCGCATTTCCCATCTTGCTTCTTTATTTCTATAGTTAAAAACCTGATTTCTCTCTCAATTATCACTGACCTGAAAGGACCATTTTTGTGTTGGATAGAAATCTACTCGAGATAACAATTTTGTAGTACTCTTTTAATCCTTAATACTGACCTTTATTACTATACTCATATTCTGTTTTTGTGCTCACACGCTGACATCACATCCCGCCAAATGGTTCATAGCTATCCCACGAATATTCAAATTGATTTACCATGTATTCTTAGGTATCCTTAACCCCTTCACGCCCAGATTTTTCCTTTGCTATATAAACTTATCTGTTGTTAGTCTTAAAATTACGAAAAGTGACTGAATATACCCAATTAACTAGTGGACAAGGATACTAAACAGGTCATATCTATAAAATATTGCTTATATTCACTAAAAATCGTCTAATGGTACCCAAATTACAATGGAAAATACGTTCTGGGTCTCAAGGGGTTAAAGATGGTGAATTGGTGATGTGTTGTTTCTTAAGAGCATGTCATATTAGAACTACGGCTGGGGAGTATAATTTTCTCTGTTACCTGTACTTTTAATTGTTACTGGTGAACAATTGGTGTCCATTCATTAAGCGAAAACAAAAATTTGCTTTGGGCGAATAAAGTGATAAAGTGGCGGGTAATGTGTATGGCGCTCACGTCCTGTTGCAGCTCAATCAAAACTTTTCTGGAACTTTTTTCGGAGGCAGAATGGACCGCCGCTAAATGATAAGGCTTTACTCTACTTTATTTCCATATACTTGTTTGATAATTTGGTTAAGTTTTTTCATTTGTTTAGGAATTCATAGTTATTTTGATTTGGTAAGTAGAATATGATAAGTAAATGATAAGGCTTTTGTAATTTTTTTCTTCATATATTTGTTTGATAATTAGTTTTTTTTTCCCTTCAATTGTATAGGAGTTCATAGTTATTTTGATTTGGTAAGTAGAATATACTCGGAAGGATTAAGATAAAGAAATTAAAGGAATGGGTACGTAGAATAAGAAAAAATACAAACACGTGCAATATTCCTGATCTTTGCAAAAAAAATATCTTTTCCTCTACGTCTCCAAAGTTAAGGCAACCCATCCTACTGAACTGTTCTTTAACTATTCAAATATTAGAATAGTCGCAGATACTTTCGCTCACAAACTTAAACAATAAAGAGTTTGGTCGACGGTGCAGACATTTTTTCCCAGAAGATGTTTTAGGGTACGTGGTCGCTAACACACACGAGAAGGAACTGTGTGTCTGCGTGTCATTGTGTCTTAAACATGAACAATATTATTTTTCTCGCTATACTGTCAAACCCAGGTGACATGATTAAGTAACACACACACTTCACAGAATGGTAATAATCGAAACATTCTGAAGGTCTGTATTAAGGATAATCATGCAATGATATGTGATGTGGTTTTCGCTAATCATAGGATGACTGTGATGAGTGAGACTTCTGCTTTGATGAAATATAATTGTTGTTATTCTTAACCCCTTGAGGCCCAGAACGTAATTTTCATAGTAATTTGGGTACCGTTAGACGATTTTTAGTGAATATAAGCAACATTTTATAGCTATGACCTGTTTAGTATCCTTGTCGACTAACTAATTGGGTATAATCAGTTACTTTTCGTAATTTTATGCCTCACAACATAAATTTTTTATAGCAAAGGAAAGATCTAGGCGTGAAGGGGATAAAACATTTCTAGATTAGCTACGTAGAAACCAAAATCTTAATGATGAATATTCTTATCGAGAGAGAGAAAAACATAGCCTTCGAAAATGATATCCAAAACAAATATAAGGACATGTATAATCTCCAAAAGCTAGAAAGGACACTAACCAAGAATTTACTATTTATATCTTATTCCTTAACAAATGAGTCGTTCTTCGGAGGGTCGTAAAATCAGGGTCCATCAATCATTGACTAGCGACAAAGACTCCAAAATTATTATGTTGTGTTATTAATGGTGGGTCATGAAGAGCGCTCGCACGTCTATACACACACACACACACACACACACACACACACACACACACACACACACACCACACACACACACACCACCACACACACACACACAGCACACACCACACCACACACCACACGCACACACACACACACAACACCAACACACCACACACACACACCACACCACAGCACCACCACACACACACACACACACACACACACCACACACACACACACCACCTAAACAACATCACACATACACAAACACACACACAGCACAATCACACACACACACTCACACAACACACACACACCACACACACACACAACACACACAACAAACACACACATCACACAACAACTTGAAACACACACACCACACACAGGCACCAACACTCAGGACACACACACACCCACACACACACCCACACAACACACACACACAACAAACACCACACACAACACCGACACCACACACGACCACAAACCACAACACACACACACACACACACCAAACCCCGCACACAACACAAAAACGAAACACACAAGAAATAACGAGCAAACGTCATTGCTGGAATGCTTGACCTTTCATTCTCCATATATAAAATGATCAACACGAAACCCAGCAAGAAGAAAAAAAATAACTAAAAAATGATGGTATACAGGATGAGGCAGCAATCTTTCATCTTAGGAAAAACAATTATCTATGAATATGCAACTGACAGCGTCTCTAGAAAAAAACAAAATCTTTCTCTCTCTACATGATTGTTTTAAGACATGAAAAGTCGGGTTCAGTATGAGCTCCCCAAGGTTTAAAGTCCACCAAGGTTGTCTTAAAGATGAACTTGCCTTAAATAGATGTCGTGAGGTTAGAGATGAACACCACAACAAAAGAAGGGAATGCAAATTTACCTTAAACACCCCAACACTAATGGAAAATACATACAACGCTGGTATGCTTCTCCCTATGGCCACCTTAGTTGAAATGGTGTGCGTATCCCCGCGTATATTGTTCCATAGTGGGCCTTTATATCCTCTGTATTATCACCCCTTTGTCGAGGAGGGAAATGGGAAGGATATCGCGTGAGGTGTTATTACGTGTACAGAGTCGAGGCTTACAGGTGGGAAGTACACAGGCTTGAAGCTTTGTATGTGTTTTATTATTTACTGTTTACTACTAATCGTTTAATATTTATGCATGCTAAGAAGTGTAAAGTAACAGATAAAGAAGTAAGGCGAGGAAGAAAAAGGTAGTCAGTGCATGAAAGCGGTAAAAAGGGGAGAACATAAAGCAATGGGTAAGGGAATGGTTATTACAAATGTTGATGAAGTTGGTTTTTGTTTCTTAAGGTTTCAGTCTGAGGCAAGTTTCTCTGTTTCTCTCCCTAGGGACGAAACTTCCTTTTGCCTTAAACTGAAACTTCCTCTATTAAAAGACAACGTTGAATCTAATGACTAAACAAATAAATGATCAGCAGGAGAAGCTTAGGATATGTTCAGTGTGTGTGTGTGTGTGTGTGTGTGTGTGTGTGTGTGTGTGTGCGTGCGTGTGTGCGTGTGCGTGCGTGCGTGCGTGCGTGCGTGGTCAGCAAGGATTTTATAGTGTGTACTCAGCAGGGGAAGCTCATAATGTCCTCGGATTGTGTGGTCAGCAGGAAAAATATAGTGTTGTCAGCAATGGGATTAGTACGTGAAGTCAGCAGGGTTTTAGTGTGTGCGTGTGTCAGCAAGGAAGATGAGGAGTGTGGCGTGTAGTCAGCAAGATTTGGATGTGAAGTCAGCAATAATTCTAGTGTTTATGATCAGTATTTTTTTTTGTCCTTGGCCAGTCCTCTGTGATAGGAAAAAAAAGAGAGAAGAAAAAGTACGGAATCAGGAACTCAAATCAGCAGGTTATCTTATTTATGCAGCCAGAAGCATCCTTAAGTTAATGCTGCGGCAGAAAGGCAGAAAGCTCTCCTTCCAATTTCCTCTTTCCCTTTTCCTTATTCGTTTTCTTGCGTTCATTGCCCGCTGTGAGGATCAGGGAAAGTGTCAGTATATTTCCCCTTCCAGGCCAGCCCAGCAGACTAGGCCATAGGGGGGCGGGGGCTTACCCTTAATTACACTCATTAAATTGGCCGGTAAAACTAAGCCAACGAGTAACACAATTATGAGACTCTAAATATCATTGTTTTACGTTAATTGTGAACCCGACCAGAAAGTTTGTTTGGGGAGTTTTTGTCAGACTTTTTTTTGTAACTTTCTATACGTGATTTCTTATGCTCCCTTTGCTATATTCTATTTGCTCAGTGAATTTCAGTCGATTTGATATTTGTTACCACTTAATGCAATGGGTAAGATAATTAACGCCGCTTGGTTGTTGGGTTTGGTGAAAAAAATAGCCGGTTTACGAGTCAAGAAGCAAATTCTGGCGCAATCATTACCTTTGTCGTGCGTGCAAACAGCCCATTAAGCTCAAGCTTGATTAACATTGCCGCCGACATAGCCACGCGGATTCAATTAATTATCAAGTTCCGACACGGTCAGTTTTTGGCTTTTGTGTGTGTGTGTGTGTGTGTGTGTGTGTGTGTGTGTGTGTGTGTGTGTGTGTGGTGTGTGTGTGTGTGTGGGTGTGTGTGTGTGTGTGTGTGGTGTGTGTGTGTGTGTGTGTGTGTGTGTGTGTGTGTGTGTGTGTGTGTGTGTGTGTGGTGTGTGTGTGTGTGTGTGTGTGTGTGTGTGTGTGTGTGTGTGTGTGTGTGTGTGTGTGTGTGTATCATCTAGTTGTATTTTACAGGGCCAGAGCAACGCTCGTATGGCCCCGTCTCCATATCAACATTTATTTTTCTCATTCATCTTTAGTGTTGGCCAAAGCCACCACCCCGGGAGGCGGGTCACAAACCCCCGGCTAACACCCGGTACCCATTCACTGCCGGGTGGACAGGGGCTCGGATTTTAAGAAGACCGCCCGTCTGTCTTCGCTCCGCCCGGGGATCGAACCCGGGACTTCTCGGTTGTGAGCCGAGCGTGCTAACCCTTACACTACGGAGTTCCCTGAACTTCCCTGTCGATTTAAGGGTGTGTGTGTGTGTGTGTGGGGGGGGGGGGTGTATGTGTATGTTGTGTGTGTGTGTGTGTGTGTGTGTGTGTGTGTGTGTGTGTGTGTGTGGGTGTGTCTGTGTGTCCGTGTGTGTGTGTGTGTGTGTGTGTGTGTGTGTATGTGTGTATGTGTGTGTGGGTGTGGGTGTGGGTGTGTGAGAGAGAAAGAGAGAGAGAGAGAGAGAGAGAGAGAGAGAGAGAGAGAGAGAGAGAGAGAGAGAGAGAGAGAGAGAGAGAGAGAGAGAGAGAGAGAGAGAGAGAGAGAGATGACAGGAAGAACACCACCAGTACTCCATAATCACCACCAACTCGATTTGTGTCACCACCACCACCACCACCACCACCACACATGCCGGCGAGGGATAGGGAGCATTACGAGGGACAGACACGGCTTGGAGTGTGATGATGTGACTAAGTTATGATTATGAGAGGGAAAAACGCATGTCATGTATGCTATAAGTTTAGTGTGAGGGAAGAATTGAAAATAGTACTATTGCGGAAAACAAGAAATTAATATCGTAAGCCAATGCAGAGAGACTGTCATTGTGTTCTTATGTCCTAACCATTGATTTCTTGTTTGTATTTTCATTAACCTGATTAAGATTCCCTTGTTTCCTTTCGTTCCTCAAAATCCACAAGGTTAAAAGGTTATTGTCACTTTTACGTCGATTTATCTTTACTTACGTGTGACATTTTTTATAGTTGATCTATTTTTAGCTGAACTTATATTTGGTTTCATCAATTTTTTAACATGAAATTTATATGATTTTTCAATTTCTCAATTAATTTTTTTATTGCCATATCTTTTCATTTATTTTGCTTTTTCTTACCCCACCGTTTAATCATGTATATCACTGTACTATGTAGCGTGACCAGTGC
>JACEEZ010004665.1:487500-502500 GCA_016584305.1 Chionoecetes opilio | reverse complement strand
CTATTCTATTCTATTCTATTCTATTCACACCCACCCACCCACCCACCCACCCACCCACCCACCCACCCACCCACCCACCCACCCACCCACCCACCCACCCACCCACCTACTTACAGATAAGTACGTAGTACTTATCTGTATGTGCATGTATGCCACACTTATCTATGGTATCGTTAAATGTCCTGCCAACTGATTGTATCTTTAGGAGCTGTGCTCCATACTTTATTTATAAAGTCTGAGCAATAATAAATTCTATTCTATCTATTCTATTCTATTCTATTCACACCCACCCACCCACCCACCCACCACCACCCACCCACCCACCCCCCACCACCCACCACCCCACCCACCCACCACACCCACCCACCACCCCCCACCCACCCACCACCACACCCACCCACCCACACCCACCCACCCACCCACCCACACACCCACACACACAACATTTTTCCTCCTTTTTTGTCCGGCGTCCCATGTTTGGTTCAGTGTCACCGAGGATACGTCTTTTACGGTTTGTCTCGGTCGACGTCTCAATTTCTTTCCGTCAGTCTGTATGTTTCTGTCTCGCTTGATTGGACAGCCATTTAGACTGTTTTTGTGTACCCAAATACATCATCATTATCATCACCATCATTACTAGCACTTGTACCATATAACATCCTTCTCTATTTTTGGTTACTCAACGCGTAAGTAATCTAGAAAATACTAATGGTAGACTAAATACTAATGGTTATAATGGTAATGATACTAATGGTTCACTAAAAATACTGTGGAAGTGAACATAGAACTCAGAAAAAGAACGAAGCAAGTGATGGTGGTGATAACTTATGAGGGAGGAATGAGGGCAATGGGGCATCGCATATGTTCCCACACCATTCAAGGCTCCGCAGTTGACAGCCTTAAGTAGTACATCTCGGCAACAAATATCAAGTCATTTATCTAGGCTTATGGCGCCGTTTCCCCATGACATGAAGAGAGAGGGATTCGTTGGTCATGTCCTTTGCTATTCCTATACCAAACATTTTCCAGTGGAGGACGAGTATCATTTATCAGTGATTTTGCCACTTGTGAAATATTTGGTTTTCCTACACGCCAGCCAGTCAGTCAGTCAGTCAGTCAGCCAGTCAGACATATCATTATTTGTCCCACATTCACTATCAACTTCATACTCCATGTTTCCTCCAGTGCGTTTTACAGGGCTGTTTGTGCATGAAAACAAACACCACTAATGTAGAATTATTTACTCATGTTTCACGAGGTGTTTGTGCCCAAGAGATAAAGTAATATTTATCATCTACTACATCATAATTATATATTACTTTTATAGCAAGTGTTTATGCTATTACTTCTCATTCATGCCATTTTTCGCGTCACGCCGTGCTTATCTGGGTCATAACTCATACCAAGATAGCTCACAACTCATATAATTCATCAGTGCAACAACGACGTCGACTAGTCTTGCATAAACAATACCTCACAAACATGTTCTTTACTTGTTACAGGCACGTTTTTACTCTGTGTTGCTGGTCGAGAGGTAGTCAATGGTCAATGGCTAATGGCAATGGCTGCTCTAAATAGCTGCGGTCTAGTTCAGAAACGGTCACATCGCTTCTACTTTTTCCATTTACATCTTGACTATTGCAATTAGTATCAAGTGTCCTTTAATATATCATACGTAAGAACTAACTTTTCCGTGTATTTGATCTTTCATGTATATCTGCATAGCTTGTATATAAAGGAAGAATACTCCATAGAATGCTTACTGGTTGTTTACCCCTTGAGACCCAGAACGTAATTTCCATTGTAATTTGGATACCATTAGACAATTTTTAGTGAATATAAGCAATATTTTATAGATATGACCTGTTTAGTATACTTGGCCACCAACTAATTTGGTATATTCAGTTACTTTTCATAGTTTTATGGCTCGACTACCTACAATATTTTATAGCAAAGGAAAGATCTGGGCGTGAAGGGGTTGATATACATAAGTCAGCCTCACATTCACTCATTTTCTCCACCGACACTTCTCTATGTATTTCCCATATGGTGAACATCTGCAGAGTAAGTTTTTCTTCAGTGCATGATTGTTCCCTTGGCTACTCCTTTGCATTACTTAATTACTTCTCTCTTACATTGTTAATTCATACACCAATTTATCTTTATTTAAATTTAATCCCGTTACTCGGTGTGTGTGGGGGAAGGGAAGGGCGTTAAAGATAGCGTACATATATCGGCTCTTGTGATGTGGTCAATAGGCAAAGCGTCAAATTTCTAGGTTGTTTATCCTCCCTTGAGAGTTCGGTGTTTGATGTGTGTAATGTGTTAACGAAACGGCAGCAGCTTACGTCACCTCGTCAGCCTTGTTTATGTGCTCTACGGGGTGAGGCCTCTATACGCATCACTGCTTTAAAGGCCAGACAGATGATAAAGTAGAGGTCGTAGCGAAATCAAGCGTTGTAAATGTACCTGTTAACCTGTGAATCTGTTGCTCAACTATACTTTTGCTTCTGACACCAAGGTTTTTTTTCTTGCTAAATCACCTTTTTATGGAATTATAGGTGTTACAAGTTATTATCGTTAGTTGTGTGTGATCTAGCACATGTATATAACTTGCATAAGGTCTTTTTCACCCCTGCATTAAGTATGTCTGTGTGTGATGAAAATTCTGACTCGTACACAGAATATAGTATGATAAAATTGGAGAGAAGTCAGATGTTTCGCAATTCATTTACTCCATGTTTCTAATGACATGCACTCCACACTAACACTTCGCCCTCACGTTTGCCTTGCTTGCTATACGGTTATGTTATGATTACTGCCACGATAAACTCCATAACGACTCGTAGTTTGCATGCTTCCCATCCTCGGCAGGTTTGGGTGCGATCGAATTAACAGATACTCGTTAACTCCTGTTCTGCCAAAATTGTACGTGTCTCACAAATATGCCAATAACCAATAATTTCAATTTTATTTCAATCTGGCTTATTTTGGTTTTTGGCTCAAATATTAACCTCTTTCCCATGTCAAAATTTTTTTTAAACCAAGACGAGACCATTCAAAATTTAATGGATTATATTTGCTATCAGAACTACCAACTTATAGCGTAGTATAGATAGTGATAGCAAGATGGATGAGAGTTGGATGATGTGATGTCGGTAAGCAATGACAAAATAGGAAAACTAACACACCCCTTGTTTGAGAGCATGTTTCATCTTTCTTAACTTATGGATCTAAAACTTGGAGCTGGACATAAATTCCAGAACGTAAACTTTTCGGAGCATTCAAACAGGGAAGAAGAGAGCCATGTTATAGGCATGGACCTGAGATAAGAGGAAAATGTATCGTGAATGACGAGAATAACAAGCCTGATATTAGAACCTGCCATATATATTTCCAACAGTCACAAAAATTCGACAATAGATGAACACGAATACCTTATCTTATGTAAATAATAACTGACAGAAGGGTCGTTCAAAAGCCTAAAAGGGAAACAAACTGTAAACAAAACTGACAAAATAAAATAAGATGAGTAACTGTGTAAAGGGAACAAACGAGCGTCAAAAGGTAATTAGAGAGTTAGGGAAGAATGTTACCCTGCAATACCTAACAATGGATGTATGTATGTATGTATGCATGTATGTATGTATAAAATGTATGCTCCCACCAGGTAAGGAGTATACTGTTTTGCCCTCCACCGCAGTACGTGTATGCAACCTGTCGTGCCGCCCCGCCCTGCCCTGCCTCACCCGTTCACAGGATGGTTCGTGTGTCATACTCGTTTGCATTAATTTGTAATTTCATTTACGCCAATAAAAACCAAAGCGAATATACATGAGTTACCGAATTCAGATTTTATATTTTGTCTGCCCTGTTGTCAGTACTGTAAAAAAATTGACGTAGTACTAATTAAACATAACATAGACTAATCGTTTGATCCGCGCCCTATTTAAAAGATAAACGCCAGGATCAATAGATTACTAAATAGATTGTTAAATAGATTACATATTTATTGGATGTAAGAAAAAGAGGCGTATGGCATAGATAAGAGGCGAGTGTGAATCAGGTGTAGCAATAAACTAGCAAGACAAAGATCTCACATACGTATGTAAAGGGGGTTTCTTTTTCCCTTCCGGTACGCAGGTATATCAGGAGATTCACTAATGAGCTCGTAAACCAAGGTGACTCGTGGGGCTTGGGTGTTGTCGTGTTGCATGGGTGGCTGACTATTACTAAACTACTACTTCTACTTCTACTACTACTACTACTACTACTACTACTGCTACTGCTACTATTATACTACTACTACTACTACTGCGTCTATTACTACTACTACTATTACTACTACTACTACTACTGCTACTATTACTACTACTACTGCTATATTACTACAACTACTATTACTACTACTACTACTACTACTACTACTACTACTACTACTACTACTACTACTACTACTACTACTATTACTACTACTATTACTATTACTATTACTATTACTACTACTACTACTACTACTTCCACTCTCACCACCACAACTACTACTACTAATAATGATAAAACTGCTGCTACAAAAAATGATAGTATTGATAAAAATAATAATAATGACATTACATTATATTAATAGCACCGTAGCCTTCATCATTTATTCAGACACATACACGGTGCACCAAACACAAACTTGCAGGTAGGTAGGTTGGTGTGTGTTCGCCCTTAGTATTGCTTCACGGGCCGCTCAGGTGATTTATGGTTTAGCAGTTCCAGGTTATCACACCGCCGGGAAGATTTGCCCGTGCGAGCCTTACCAAGCTTTTCACATTTTTATATACGTACATATTATATTGTGTAGCAAGTTCATTTCGGCTGTAAAATGGTACGGAAATGAAAGGACAGGATAGGTTTCTGTCTGTGTGTGTTTGAATGAGACAGACATTCAGACAGACAGACATGTGAGAAGCTTTCCACATTTGTATATACTGTACATGTTATATTTTGTAGCAATTTCATTTCGGCTGTAAAATGGTAAGGCAATCAAAGGACAGGATAGGTTTCTGTCTGTGTGTGTTTGAATGAGACAGACATTCAGACAGACAGACATACAGATGTGTGGTAGTCAGCTGTGTATTGTATTGCATCATAATGTTCTAAGTACTTTTTTATTCTCTCACTGTCTTCTTTATAGGGACTGACAAATAAGCGGACTTTTTGTTACCTCTTTTTTTTTGCCCTTGACCAGTCCCTTGTGATGTAAAAAAGAATATAAAAAAATAGGTATCGGGAACATAGGTCTGGGTCAGGGGTTCCCAAAGTGGTCGATATCGACCCCCAGGGGTCGATGGGACCATCCAAGGGGTCAATGAATCGCCAGGGGGTCGAAAGGGGGTCAATAAATGGCTAGGGGATCGATGAATGGCTAGGTGAGGAAAGTTTCAGCAAGCAACAGCTGCCAACAACCATTATGTGAGTGGTACCAAAGCCGCCTCTGTGTCACCCTGACATAGAGACGGCTTTGTCTTGGCTCGGTGCTAGTCTGTGACGTCACGTCGGATCTGTACCCCGGCCCACGCACCCTCCACACAAACACTCCTCTCTCTCCCTCTTCTGTCCCAAGATCGTACCGTACGTGAAATATTCCTGTCCGCTTCCCGTACTGAGCGAGCGAGCGTATTCCCCCCTCTCGTTGATGAGTGGGCAGCCAGTAGTCCAGTACATTCTCAGCACGCTACTACTACTACTACTACTACTACTACTACCTACTACTACTACCTATAAGTACTACCATAATTCTCAAAATTCATTTAATCATAACATGTATGTATTACGTGTTTTTTTCATAACATATACTATTTTCATTTAAATGTGTGGGGGTCGATGAAAAATTTGAAACTTTAGTAAGGGGTCGATGAGCTGAAGAGTTTGGGAACCCCTGGTCTAGGTTGTGCAATATACATACCTGACCTACCTGACCAGGAGGAGAATACTTTTTTAACCGGTGCCTGAGGTCATGATCCGCCAAGGCCTTGCATGGGGGCGGAAAGTTTGTTTTTGGCTGCAGCTTATTTTACCACACAAAGGATAATACTCCTCACGCGTGCTTTCCATGGGCCAAGTTAATATAAGTTTTCGAGCGATCCTTTTTTTTGTGGTTTTGGTCAGCGGTGTTCGTTCAGAAGAGTTGCATATACAGTACTATAGTCTATTTTTATAACGAGGCGAAAAATTCTGACCCTTGCTGCTTACTGACTGATATTTGATGCCAGGAGAAGGGAATACTACAGTTCTTCTAAATTTCAGCTGTATTTTATCATAGTTTACCATATTATCAGGTAAACATAGGCATAATTTTGAGCATGAGACCTTAAGATAGAATGGAATTTTCGCCTCGTAAAAAAAAATAGACTATAGACATAAATATTGGCCGCGTCATCCCGTAGTCCAACGCGGTAGAACAAATATGATGGTAAAATAAACAGTGATTATGTATCTTAATGTTACTACTTTGTCTCACAACTTTTTTTGTCAGTGGTGTTCGTTCAGAAGGTGCATATGATGTGAGACGAAGCAAAATAATATGGTCGGTTTCTGAAGAAGGGTCGTGTGTGTTGGGTGTGATGGACGAGAGTGTCGACAGTTCATTTGTCCCCGTAATAAAGTGTCCCCGTGACGTGTTTCCTTCCTTCACGCGATGTCGTACAGGGCTGAGCTGTGGTAAGTGTCCAAGAAAGAAAAAATTGTTATGTAAGGATATTTTATGTGTATTTTTTTAGTAAGTTAATAAGACTGAAAGGAGGTTAGCATATACTAACCTCTTTAACACAGTTGCCTCAGTGAATTCAGCTCCTTAAGTGTATTTGGTAGCTTTCAATACAAATGTTGTGTTGTATGTATTATAGAAGTTATGAGAATGTAGCAAAAATACAAAGGCCGCTGCTATACAACCAATCAGAGACGTAGGGCGCTGGAATCTTCGGACTGTCTGCAAGGCCTTCCGTGTGGAATAAGGGTAATAGTAATAGTTGTATTATCATTATTGATGCTATTATTATCATCGTTATTATCATTATCATTGCTATTAATATTGTTATTATTATTGTTATCATCACTATTATCACCATTCTTAGTATATAGCCGTAATAATAATGATAATGAATACAGTGGTAATATGCTGCCAGGGGCTGTGATAATCCCAAGGCAAACGCGCACTAAAAGCAATTATTACAGCAGAGCAGCGCTGTCACAAGGCTATGAGTGAACCGCGAGGACGCAATAATGATGATGTCAGCGCTGAGGAGGCAGTGTGTGATAGGGAAATGCGCGCCCGTCGCCGTTAGTGTCCTGAGGACAAGACCAGGAGAATGCCTATATCTCTTTGGGCTGAGGAGGCGCAACGTGATCAGGAAATATAAGCCCGAAATCAGAGTAACGGGCTGAGGAGGTGGTACGTAATAGGAGATGCACGCTGCAGTATTTCACGCAACCTTGCTGTATACGGGTTTTATACTGCACCTGTGGCTTTTGGTAATCCAGCATCTAAATTATATTTCATACTTGTAAGATCTGGCGCATTTCCCTCTTTTTTTTGGCATTACAATCAATCATACTTGTAAGTCCAAACGCTGTGGTGCTTGTAATAAGTTGTGAAGCTCCAGGGTAGTTTTTTCTTACTATAAAAGAACAAAAATTGATACACACGCTATACCATGAAGCAATAAGTTATTTGGTCACGGGCGAAACGTTGAGTAAAAAATGATGACACGTGTATTGACCAGCAGGAAGAAAGTGGACACATTCATCTTTATTATACACATTTTCTTTTCTAATCGCTGTCACATACCACTTAGTTATAGTATTCCCGGTTTTTTGTCATATTCTACTATTTCTTCTTTTCTCGATTTGTCTCATTCCACAGTTTTTTCCGATTTTTTTGGTGTCATATTCTACACTAGCCGCAAAGCCGCCCTCCGGGCGGACTTTTTGGCTAGCTCCTGCGGAGGGCTATTGGTGGGCTTTCGTCCCACCACCTGTGTTTGGTGGGCCTTCGGCCCACCAAACACAGACTCTCCAGATAGCCCCTTCTAACTTTCCTGAAATCACGGATGTAGAAATGTATGTATTAACGCCAACCCATTCACATCACCCCCAACCTATTCACTCACCCATTACCCATCACCCCCCACCCATTCACTCACCCATTACCCATCACCCCCCACCCATTCACTCACCCATTACCCATCACCCCTCACCCATTCACTCACCCATTACCCATCACCACACACCCATTCACTCACCCATTACCCATCACCCCCCACCTATTCCCTCACCCATCACCCATCACCCCCAACCCATCACCCCCCACCCATTCACTCACCCATCACCCCACACCCATTACCCATCACCCCATCCATTCACTCACCCATTACCCATCACCCTACATCAAGGTTTCCTCAATTCTCGCAACCCACATTTTTTTTCACAATTCTCGCTAATAGGCTACTAAAAATAAAAATAAAATAAAAGTGATCGGATCATCCCATAAGTGGGCTTATAATGTGCCCTTGGTCGACCTGGTTCCAAAACTGTGCCATATGATGGGATTGTGCCACGGGGGGCGGCACCTATCGCGGACACACACACACACACACACACAACACACACACACACGCACACACACACACAGACACACTTTCGCTTATATTATTATAGATATACATTTTCTTTTATATTTTCAATTTGTCTCATTCCAATTGGAAATGTTTGCTTATATTTATCCTATTTCTTGTCACATTGTACTTAGATTTGTGTAAAACTAATACAGAATGAAACTTAATGCGTGCAATATTAACTTCAGGTCACTACTACACATACAAAGCCAGGCATCACAGATAAAGTATAAAATATAAAGTACAGTTCACCCTTCCACCATATTTAACCTTACGGCCTAAATATGAGTAGAAAAAAATACTATCTAAAATTAATACTGAATATTTTTGTTGTTGTTGTTTAGAGGGCGGGGTCAGCACATAATATAAATATAAATGCGACAACAGTTTTACGTTACAAATATTATGCATAAGCTGTTAGCGTGTATAATGTGTTAACTGGATATTTAGTCACTTAAACGGATTGTGCGTGAAAATATTCATGTGTGTGTGTGTGTGTGTGTGTGTGTGTGTGTGTGTATTGTGTTTGTGTGTGTGTATGTGTGTGTGTTTGTGTGTGGGGGTGTTTGTGTGTGTGTGTGTAATTGGTGGTGGATGTGGTGGAGGGATGTGGTAGAAGGAGAGAGAGAGAGAGAGAGAGAGAGAGAGAGAGAGAGGAGAGAGAGAGAGAGAGAGAGAGAGAGAGAGAGAGAGAGAGAGAGAGAGAGAGAGAGAGAGAGAGACAATGAGAGAGAGAAAAAAAACCCACACACATTCTAAACAATAGCATAACACATCAAAGTCTGACACAACTCAATCACTTCATCTCTTTATTCCTAGTAAGCTAAACCAAAACATCAGCAACATATTTAAAATGGCACAAATCAAGCCTCCTGACCCTACCTACATCAATCACTATATTACTGCTAAACATTTCTACATAATTTTCTACCATCCTTTACTTACCCTTATATAACACCAACCTCGCTGACGTCTAACCCTTTACAGCCCTTTACCCTTACTTTCCATTTCTCCTGCTCCACCCTTTCTTACTTGACGTTCGTTCCACCTCGCCCCAACGTGTCTGTTTTGTTCTATACTTTTAATCTCTAACCCTTGTTCTCTTTCCTCAACTCTCCCTCTTTCCCATTATCTTCCTCCTCAATTAGTTGCAAAATGTTTCACGCAGTCAGCCGTAAATTTCACTCTCTCTCTCTCTCTCCCTCTCTCTCCCTCTCCCTCCTAACAATGGGCAGAAGATAAATACAAATAGGAAAGCGTGAATCATTGTAACTCATTGCAGTAAAAAAAAGGGTTTCATGTTATTTTAATCACCTATTACTGCAGAACGCTCTTTAAAAACATATGCGTTGCTTTCCCCCTTTCCCTTCCTTCCCTTCCCTTACTTTCCCTTCCCCTTCCCTTCCCTTACTTTCCCTTCCCCTTCCCTTTCCCTTTCCCTTTCCCTTCCCTTCCCTTCCCTTCCCTTCCCTTCCCTTCCCGTCCCGTCCCTTCCCTTCCCTTCCCTTCCCTTCCCTTCCCTTCCCTTCTCTTCTCTTTCCTACCCTTCCCTTCTCTTCCCTTCCTTCCCCTTCCCTTCCCTTCCCTTCCCTTCCCTTCCTTTCCCTTCCCTTTCCCTTCCCTTCCCTTCCCTTCCCTTCCCTTCCCTTCCCTTCCCTTCCCTTCCCTTCCCTTCCCTTCCCTTCCCTTCCCTTCCCTTCCCTTCCCTTCCCTTCCCTTCCCTTCCCTTCCTTTCCTTCTCTTCTCTTCTCTCCTTCCTTCTTTCCTTCCTTCTTCCCTTCTTTTCCTTCCCTTCCCTTCCCTTCCTTTCCCTTCCTTCCCTTCCCTTCCCTTTCTCTTCCTTCCTTCCCTTCCTCCCTTCCCTTCCCTTCCCTTCCCTTCCTTCCTCCTTCCCTTCCCTTCCCTTCCCTTCCTTCCCTTCCCTTCCCTTCCCTTCCCTTCCCTTCCCTTCCTTCCTTCCTCTCTTCCCCTTCCCTTCCCTTCCCTTCCTTCCCTTCCCTTCCTTCCCTTCCCTTCCCTTCCTTCCTTCCTTCCCTTCCTTCCTTCCTTCCCTTCTCTCCCTCACACATTACAGCACTTTATACAAGGACTGTGGGTTGTTCTAGGCTAGTGACGTAATTTAAACTAGTAGAGGGTTAGGGAGAGGGTGGGAGAGGAGTAACAAGGGGAGGCGGGAAAGTCATGAGAGGACTATAGGCTTGTGTGTCATGATATGTGGGTGTTTAGTAAGGTATAGTACTCTTATGTATGAGGAAGGAGGAAGGGTGTTAAGGGTAGGGTGGTGATGAGGCAGCGTTAGGGTCTAAGGTGATGGTGTAAAGTTATGTTGATTAAATTAGGTGTTGAGGAGGTAGAGAGGGAATAGTATAGAGTAGGATAAGTGCAACTGGGATTTGTGTTGAGATGAGGGATTCACAGCATTTTGGTGCACAGAAATGGTGGGTACTCTACGTATATAGGGAATGTGAGACGATGTGGGGTTTAAATAGCTGTAGGGTAATGGGTAGGGAGGTAGCTATTGTGGTTAGAGTATGGAAGGTGGTGGGGGAAGGGTTTGGTTCGACCTTTATAGAGCAAACATAATCGGGTTTGAGATATCTAAGCAAGAGACAGACAAATATAAAGGAGATTTGTTTTGCATGGATGTAATGTTGTGCTCGATTTCCATAGCTGACTTGTGTTAGGTTTGCGGTGCGAGTGACGGTGGGACGCTTGCGTGTGTGCCATGAAAAAATATATATATCATGAACTATTTATGCCATGACCCGGGGGCATGATGAAGCCACGTCATTCAGAGGTAATGTCATTGTGCATCCATTCCCTGACGTGCAAAACGAGAGCGATTATAATTTAATAAACAGTACACCTCTGTTTCAGTAATATGTATGGCAATTTGTCTTCATAATTTACGTACATTTATGTCCATATGATGTACAACTAATTTGCTGTGTGTCACTTCAATATGCGAACATTTACTGTCGCAAAAATATTAACTGTGTTGTATTTATTTATCAGCAGAACTAGTACATACGTGCACGGCATGGCTAGCTGTGTGTGGTAGTATGTGGTACGTGTCTGGGTCGTACCTAGAGTCGTACATCAGAAATGGACCTTTAATGAAAAATGATATCTTTTCCAAAAAATATACTACCATTATTTATTCCGCAGTGTCGTTGGTCTAGCCTCGCCGTCCGTCACTAAGCTGGCGAGACACGTGCGGACGCTGCAGTCTTGGGCTTGAAATACTGTCAATGGTAAAGTTACTGATGCACTTAAAACATAACGACGTGAAAATGTTCCGAAAATATTGCCTGGAAAATACTGCAGACATCGCATGTGAAGTAACGTTTGGATTTCGTAATACTAAAGATGACGTATTGCATGATGTGACTCAAGGTCGTTGCTTTTTCACATTTTGTAATTTGACTTTTAATTTCTATAGATATCTGTGTATTGTTCCAAAATATCCTGGAAAAGACTGGTAAGCATTCCAGAACATTCAGTTTCACCAGAGTGTCAAATCACAAACTGTAGCTAATTCCCACTCATAAAGCAAAATCTGGCAACTTTCCTAACTATAGACTAACTATCCTTACCTTTTATCAATCACTAATAAAAGGCAAGGTGAGTCCAGATAATTAGGTGAGTCGCCAAATTGCTCTGTGTAAATTAAAACCAACGAGACTCACTGTCATAACTCTTTTTAAGGCAACAGTAAATACACACCCTATTGATCCTGCTATACTCCGGTAAGGTTGCAGAGTTCATTTCCCTCACCTCCCTTTCTGAGTGAGTACCAAGACAGCTGCGTGTGTACTGTAGGAGCCGTGCTGGAAGTGTACTAATACGCGCCATTAGTTAAAGAGTCCTCATGGAACGTGAACTATTGTTACTCTGAGGAAGAATGTCCGTCTGTTGACTGCTGGGAAACAAAAGAAAAATGGAACGATCTCTCTTGTTCTCTTCATAGTGTCGATTTTTACTGTAACTGAGGCGTTCAACAATAACAAACACAATAATGATGACAATAAGAGCACCACTATCATCGCCACCATTAACACCACCATCACCGCCAATAACATTAACACTAATAACAACAACAATAACAACAATGATAATAGAAGCAGCAGCAACAGCAATAACAATAACAACATTAGCAACAATAATGCTGTAATTACTGCTACTTCTCTTCCTCCTCCTCCCCCACCACCACCTCCTTCTCCTCCTCCTCCTCCTCCTCCTCCTCCTCCTCCTCCTCTTCCTCCTCCTCCTCCTCTTCCTACTACTACTACTACTACCATTACTACTACTACTACATATACTACTACTACTACTACTACTACTACTACTACTACTACTACTACTACTACTACTACTACTACTGCTACTACTATCACCACCACTACTACCACAAATACCCGTCAGGGTGGCTCGGTTGGTAGAGGTGTGGGCTCGCGTGCAGCGTCCTTGCGTTCGATCCTACCAGGTTCCCACCAGGTTCATGTCTAGATAGGATCAAAGTACCTTATCTTATTTTACTACCACAAATACTCCTATCAATACTACCATTATATATCTGAACTCAATGACAACTCACACCTTATACTTTTCCTTAAATCTGAACGTCACCAACGGGAAACAAAAGATACTAACCATACACTCTCTTTCTTATTCCAGGCTGGGTCGATGGAGCGTGTCCCGAGGTAAGACCCTTTTACATGTATCGTCGTCCAGTTTATTTGCTGCTCACGTCACCTCCAGACGAAAAATATTTACTCCTGCAAATTGACGGTGTGACTCATGGTATAGACATTGAATTTATGACTGTAGTATTGCGAAAATAGGCGACTGGACTACGATATGATGAGTAAAAGAGATGATTGCCTTCGTGATGATGATGAATGCAACTGGGGCCTGTTATTTCAAAAGCTTGAGGACGGGGAAAAATGTTTAATGAGGTATTTTCGTTGTGTGGATACGTGAGGCAAAGGATTAAGAGAGACAGAGAGAGAAGTGAGGGTAGAAATATGAATTACGTAATGGTGAGTTAGATGTATGCATGAGAGAGAGAGAGAGAGAGAGAGAGAGAGAGAGAGAGAGAGAGAGAGAGAGAGAGAGAGAGAGAGAGAGAGAGAGAGAGAGAGAGAGAGAGAGAGAGAGAGAGAGAGAGAGAGAGAGAGAGAGAGAGAGAGAGAGAGAGAGAGAGAGAGAGAGAGAGAGAGAGAGAGAGAGAGAGAGAGAGAGAGAGAGAGAGAGAGACATCCAGGAAGACAGGCAGACAGACAGAGGTACGAACAAACAAAAAGAACAAGAAGTCCTTTGAGCAACAGTAGCAAGAGGAAGACATGAGGGTTTTCGAAGCAACTTTAATTAAGGGAAGAGCAAGAAAACTCCCTCACACACAATTCCTACGTTTTTTTGTGTGTGGGGCGAGAGAGAGACATCACGCGCCGTTTATTGTGCTTGAAGGTGAGAGAACCACTGTTAGGGATTAAGAATAACAACCTTGCGTTTCTATGCTTTTTTCCGGGAAGTAAAAGCGGTTTGAGTGGTGTTTCGTTTCAGCTAATTAGACAGGAGGGCCGATATTACCTGTGTTTTGGGAGGATAGGTAGGAGGGTTGGAAGGATGGGTGTGAAAGTGGTGGTGTTAGTGATGGTGTGTGAGTGACACACACACACACACACACACACACACGGCCATGGCGCTGACCCTACCCTGCCTTCCCTTTTTCTCATGTGTGTATTTATCTTTTTGTCTTCCGCACCTCGATTTCCTCATAAAATAAAATATATATCATGTTACCCTGATGTATTCGTTAATGAAATACTTCATTTTTTCTTAGTGATAGTTGACCCTTCGTACCTCGCTTTCTGGTTCGTTAACTCAGACGTAGATCCTTTCATTGCCGACAAAACATTACCGTTCAGCAGATTGTCAGTAGTCGGTGCTGGACATCATGAAGAGTCCTTTCAAAGAGACCCAATTTATTATTTTCCCGTGTGTGTGTGTGTGTGTGTGTGTGTGTGTGTGTGTGTGTGTGTGTGTGTGTGTGTGTGTGTGTGTGTGTGTGTGTGTGTGTGTGTGTGTGTGTGTGTGTGTGTGTGTGTGTGTGTGTGTGTGTGTGTGTGTGTGTGTGTGTGTGTGTGTGTGTGTGTGTGTGTGTGTGTGTGTGTGTGTGTGTGTGTGTGTGTGTGTGTGTGTGTGTGTGTGTGTGTGTGTGTGTGTGTGTGTGTGTGTGTGTGTGTGTGTGTGTGTGTGTGTGTGTGTGGTGTGGGTGTGTGTGTGTGTGTGTGTGTGTGTGTGGTGTGTGGTGTGTGGTGTGTGTGTGTGTGTGTGT
>JACEEZ010004665.1:477500-482500 GCA_016584305.1 Chionoecetes opilio | reverse complement strand
ACGCGCTAGACTTACATGTACAATAATGATACAACAATTGAATACACGTAATATGTATCAAACTCTTTCATGAATTATTAAACTTATCACACATGGCTGGGATTAGGAAAAAATAACTTAATGTTCGGAGATAATAAACTGACTATGATACTTATGTGACTACTTATGACTAAATGATACTTATATGACTAAATGATACTTATATGACTAAATGATACTTATATGACTAAATGATACTTATATGACTAAATGATACTTATATGACTAAATGATACTTATATGACTAAATGATACTTATATGACTAAATGATACTTATATGACTAAATGATACTTATATGACTAAATGATACTTATATGACTAAATTATATTTATATGACTAACTGATACTTATATGACTAAATGATACTTATATGACTATCACTAAATGATACTTATGACTAAATGATACGTATATGAATAAATGATACTTATATGACTAAATGATAATGATATGACTAAATGATACTTATATGACTAAATGATATTTATATGATTAAATGATAAATTATATGAATAAATGATATTTAAATGACTAAATACTTACATGCGGAGATAATAAACTGACTTACCACTAGAATAAAGGATCAAACCTCGGTGTGACTTCCTATCTAAGTGAGCCACTGTACGGATCAATGCAGAGTCTCGTATTCATCTAACATGCACCAGCGACACCGGTAATTGAGTTAGGAATGCACTCACACGCTCTGTAAATTCGCGGAAATGGGAACACCACGAAAGTCTTTGCTGTTATCTAAAAATATTAAAACTAAGAAGTATTCCAATGAATGACATAAAGTGCAGAGAAGTAAGTGTACGTGTAGCATATTTGTATTGATATGAGTGTTGAGTCAATGCTTATGGTTGAGTCACTGCGAAGGGTGAATGAAGATCTTAGGTTTAGCAGCGATACGATATTTTCAAAGCACTGTTAATGCTTCCACAACAACAATAACAACAACAACAACTACAATTACTACTACTACTACTACTACTACTACTACTACTACTACTACTACTACTACTACTACTACTACTACTACTACTACTACTACTACTACTCTACTACTACTACTACTACTACTACTACTACTACTACTACTACTACTACTACTACTACTACTACTACTACTACTACTACTACTACTACTACTACTACTACTACTACTACTACTACTACTACTACTACTACTATACTACTACTACTACTACTACTACTACTACTACTACTACTACTACTACTACTACTACTACTGCTACTGCATGCGAGAGGAAATGGATGTTGTTCCTGAAATTCTCCTGAACTTTTCTCAAACAAAACTTCCCTTCATTGTTCTTGAGTTTCTCAGTAATTTGCGAGTAAGATACGTGCAGATAAGTTTTCTTTTACCTTTATCAGTTCTATCCATCGTATCCTAACGTGTATGTGAGTGTACAGAGAGCACACAGCCTTTTTTCCCTTGTGTGTGTGTGTGTGTGTGTGTGTGTGTGTGTGTGTGTGTGTGTGTGTGTGTGTGTGTGTGTGTGTGTGTGTGTGTGTGTGTGTGTGTGTGTGTGTGTTTGTGTGTGTGTGTTGTGTGTGTGTTTTGTGTGTGTTGTGTGTTGTGTGTGTGTGTGTGTGTGTGTGTGTGTGTGTGGTGTGTGTGTGTGTGTGTGTGTTGTGTGTTGTGTGTTGTGTGTGTCACCACCAGAATCATCCCAGACAGACAAACACACACGCCGCCACCACACACCGTCACCCTTTGTGAATATAGACTTTTTTTTCACTTCCAAACAGCAAAGTAAACAACAACAGAGAGGAGGTGTGTGGCGCTGGCCGGGGGAAGGGAAGGGAAGGGAAGGGCAAGGCTTGCCTCACCTCAGATCGATGTGGCGGCAGAGGCGGTAGTTTGAGCCTCTCACGAGTTTGCTTCCTTCTCGCCATATTAACCCCTAGAGACCTAGAACGTAATTTCCATTGTTATTTGGGTACCATTAGACGATTTTTAGTGAATATATGCAATATTTTATAGATATGACCTGTTTAGTATCCTTGTCCACTATCTAATTTGGTACATTTAGTTACTTCTCGTAATTTGATGGCTAAAAACAGACGATTTCATATAGCAAAGGAAAGATCTGGGCGTGAAGGGGTTAAGGACTGAACCTACCATGCACTATCATCAAAATTCACTGTTGTCACTTCGCATTTCCACGTATTTTATGGTTCATGTGAAAACTGTGTGATCGAATAGTTTTTAGAATTGTCCGAATAGTTTTTGGATTCTCCCTAGCCATTTTGTATCCATGGTAGTTATTTTTTCTCGTGTATTTGAAGCGCTTCGCAGGAATGGTAATATAGGTGCAGTTTTATAATTCAAAGCTCGACTGTCACACCAAATGTAGGTTTTCATGTGTTAATACCCTTTTTCTCTCTCTCTCTCTCTCTCTCTCTCTCTCTCTCTCTCTCTCTCTCTCTCTCTCTCTCTCTCTCTCTCTCTCTCTCTCTCTCTCTCTCTCTCTCTCTCTCTCTCTCTCTCTCTCTCTCTCTCTCTCTCTCTCTCTCTCACACACACACAAAATACCTATGTATGTAAGAGGAGGAGGAGCAGGAGCAGGAGGGGTAGGGGTGTGCTGTGCTGTTATAGTTTTTGTTTTGGCACTGGCGTCGCTCGGTTATGAAAAGTTTTATGTACAGCATGGACCCTGCGAGCTAAAAAATGCAAGTGACCACTCCCCCAACCTTAGGGGTCACCCACGCCTAAAATGGAGAGTCATGGGCTATGCATCTTGTGTGTGTGTGTGTGTGTGTGTGCGTGTGTGTGTGTGTGGTGTGGGTGGGTGTGTGTGTGTGTGTGCGTGTTTGTGTGTGTGTGGTGTGGAGAGAGAGAGAGAGAGAGAGAGAGAGAGAGAGAGAGAGAGAGAGAGAGAGAGAGAGAGAGAGAGAGAGAGAGAGAGAGAGAGAGAGAGAGAGAGAGAGAGAGAGAGAGAGAGAGAGAGAGAGAGAAAAAAAAAAAAAATCGTACCATTCCCGTATGATTTGTAGGTGTGCGTCCAAGTGATATACGGAATAATACATCATGAATTCACACATTCAATCATAGCAACTACATACTAAACGCAGAACCTTATACAATACCCAGAAAAAATTACCCGACATTAAGCTAAGTACTGTGGCTTTATTTTGTGTACTATGTTATGTACTATGTTTTGTGTACTATGTTTTGTGTACTATGTTTAGTGTACTATGTTATGTACTATGTTTTGTGTACTATGTTTTGTGTACTATGTTTTGTGTACTATGTTATGTGTGCTATGTTTTGTGTACTATGTTTTGTGTACTATGTTTTGTGTACTATGTTTATGTTCTTGTTTGTACTATGTTTTGTGTACTATGTTTTGTGTACTATGTTGTGTACTATGTTTTTGTGTACTATGTTTGTACTATGTTTGTGTACTATGTTTATGTGTACTATGTTTTGTGTACTATGTTTGTACTATGTTTGTGTACTATGTGATTGTTTTGTGTACTGATGTTTTGTGTACTATGTTTGTGTACTATGTTTTGTGTACTATGTTTTGTGTACTATGTTTTGTGTACTATGTTTTGTGTACTATGTTTTGTGTACTATGTTTGTGTACTATGTTTTGTGTACTATGTTTTGTGTACTATGTTTTGTGTACTATGTTATGTACTATGTTTTGTGTACTATGTTTTGTGTACTATGTTTTGTGTACTATGTTTTGTGTACTATGTTTTGTGTACTATGTTTTGTGTACTATGTTTTGTGTACTATGTTTTGTGTACTATGTTTTGTGTACTATGTTTTGTGTACTATGTTTTGTGTACTATGTGTTTGTGTACTATGTTTTGTGTACTATGTTGTTTTGTTGTACTATGTTTTGTGTACTATGTTTTGTGTACTATGTTTTGTGTACTATGTTTTGTGTACTATGTTTTGTGTACTATGTTTTGTGTACTATGTTTTGTGTACTATGTTTTGTGTACTATGTTATGTGTGCTATGTTTTGTGTGCTATGTTTTGTGTACTATGTTTTGTGTACTATGTTATGTGTACTATGTTTTGTGTACTATGTTTGTGTACTATGTTTTGTGTACTATGTTTTGTGTACTATGTTTTGTGTACTATGTTTTGTGTACTATGTTTGTGTATGTGTACTGTTCTTTATTTTATTCCGTCGTGTATACAGTAAAGAACAACACCAACCCCAATAGAGTCACTTGGGACGGACTTGGGAATCTATTTAGGAGGCGGCGGCAGAACTGAGCTCTTCGGGGGGTTGCTGGCGAGAGTCGAGGCGAGGAAGGGCTAGTTTAATGCGTTTACCGAGGGAGCCACAACGTTGTTAATCTTCTTGGCTCAAGGACCAGACTGTATCACGCCAATACATGGAAGGGAAAACAAGAGAAATATAATAGACGATAATTATAAAGAAAATAGGTAGTATATTTCAGGAATAGAATGACGTGGTTTTGACGATGCGTAGGACAAGATGAAAGAATTTTGATGAAAGAACAAGAAAGAAGAACCTTAAGTAGCGACCAAGAAGCCCTAATGATAAAAGTACATATTACATAGTATCTCTACACCCATCCAGTGCTGTAACAAGAACAAAAACTCAAGATAAATAAGAGAAAGAGAGAATGTAAGTAAGAAAGTAACGAGGAAACACAGTATAATGGAAGCAAAGTAATAGAATAACATAAACTAACCTAAACTGAACTAACCCTTCCTAACTCAATTTTTTCTTCGTTAGATCTTTTCTCGATACTTTTTGGCCGAGTATCTGGTAGAGACCCTGTAAAGAAGTATGTGTTGCAGATATATATAATAATAATGATAATAATGATAATAATTTTATTTGCACCCGAAGGCATACAGAAAGAAAAAACACAACAACAACAACATAACATACAGACATGAGGGAGTGAACTTAAGTACTAAAGCAAAACAAGAATAT
>JACEEZ010004665.1:457500-472500 GCA_016584305.1 Chionoecetes opilio | reverse complement strand
TTACCAACACTGTCATTACCACCACCAACAGCAATGCCAGCCACACTAATGGTCGTATTTCACGCAACAATGACATGAAGGAAGTGGAATGAAAATGAGAAAGAAAAAAAGTGTTGTATAATGACAGAGGTGCAAATGAAAAAGAAATGTGGAGTGAAAAAAAAATCCCAGTATAGTTCTTGCATGGAGTCTGAAATAACACTCCTTCTTTTTTCTTTACATTTTTACAACAGAGGGACTTTCCCCCCGAAAACTGACACACACACACGCATCAAAGGAAGAGAAATGACCCTTGCAGCGTCATCCCCACACACCATTCCCTTTCCCTCACATCCCCCTGACAAACTCACACCTTGATCACACACACACACACACACACACACACACACACACATACACACACACACACACCACACATACCACATACACACATGCACACACATGCACACACATACACACACATACACACAACACGCACACACTACACACAGACACATACACACAGACACAGACACACACACACACCACACACACACACACACACACACACACACACACACACACACATACACACAGACACACACACACACACACACACATACACAGACACACACACACACACACATACACACACACAAGACACACACACACACACACACACACACACACACACCCACACACACACACCACACACACACACACACACACACACACACACATACAACACGACACACACACACACATACACACAGACACACACACACACACACACACATACACACACACACACACACATACACAGACACACACACACACACATCACACATACAGACACACACACTACACACACACACATACACAGACACACACACACACACAGACACAGACACACACACACACAGACACAGACACACACACACACACATACACAGACACACACACACACACATACACACATACAGACACACACACACACACATACACACACACAGACACACACACACACACACACACATACACAGACACACACACACACACACACAGACACAGACAACACACACACACACACACACACATACACAACACCAAAAACATTGTGGCATTCTCGTTTCGCGCTCTGAACTTTACCTAGACCGAGGCAAATATTGGACGTGATGCTTTTCAAGTTCATTAGCGATGCGACCAAGAAAAAAACCCCAGACGATATATATTTTTTCCCTGTGTAAAACTTCCCTTTGCTGCATCCGACACGCCCGGTTAAAGGAACATAACCTTATTTTGACTGATGTAAGGCTGGAGGACGTGGGTTGGCAGGGAAGACGTCTCGAGAACCTCCCTTTAAGGAGTATATTAAGAGGATGTGAAGGGAAGCTGACACGTCTCTCTTGATTCCTTGCCCTGCTTGACTAACCTTTGCATTTGCCTCTCGGTATAAGTCTATGGGAAAGCATTTTATACAGTTATGGAATGTTTTTTGTCTCTGTATATAATAAAAATAATAATATTTTATTTTCACCCTAAGGCATACAGAAAAAAAACTACAACAACATGACATACAGACATGAGGGAGGAATTTAAGTACTAAAGCAATAAAAAAAATATATACGTGTGGGCATATAGACACTGCCGTACATAGAAAGCACAGGAACTATAATGTACACCTGCGCTACCCCACATTCGTGTCGAACGCGTATTTATCATGTATAAGTATATGTATGAAGCTCTGTATGTAATCCTGTCTCTCTTGAACACTTTATAAATTATACAAATAAATAGGTATGAAGCTGTTTATATTTATCGAACGTTGCAATTCAGTTTCTGTTTTGAAACCAGCGAGTAAATGTATAAGATTTAAAAGCATCTGTACGTTATCGTGGATCACGCTTATCAAATAACATGTTTTGCTCAGAGATATGGAAGCAAATATGCCAAAACATTTTTACTTGTCAGTTTATTCTATTTTTATCCCACTAACTGTTTACACAATTGGGATCAGATCAAGGTCAAGAGAGAGAGAGAGAGAGAGAGAGAGAGAGAGAGAGAGAGAGAGAGAGAGAGAGAGAGAGAGAGAGAGAGAGAGAGAGAGAGAGAGAGAGAGAGAGAGAGAGAGAGAGAGAGAGAGAGAGAGAGAGAGAGAGAGAGAGAGAACAAAAAGGCGAAACATGAGACATTTTTCTTACAGTGGCTTTTTTTTATCCCTGAATATTTTTAGTGGAACCGCCTCTTGATGAGATTTTCTTGACGGACTCTCGGCGGGAGTCTGCTAATGGTTCTCTTATTAAATATAGCTCTTGTCATCCATTCCTCTTACGTCGGTTTCGTGGAGCCAACACATGACAGTCCGGGCCGTCCTTGCGCCTGGTGTGTTTTCCTTTTAGTTTTCTTCTTTTTTCTTCACAAGTTTAGTTAATGTGATTTATGAGAGGTCTTTTTCATCCTTTTCTTTATCTCCGTGCTTTTCCTTCTCCTTTTTTTCTTCTTCCTCTTATTGTTCCTTATCATTATCATCTTTAATGCTATCAACCTCGTCGTCTCATCATCATCAGTGAATTTTTTCACTGAGTAGAGCGTATGCACTCAGTAGAGCGCATACCTCCGCCCGAATATTTCATCAATTGGTTGCCATGGCAACAGTTGTGATTCGATTTCATCCAAAATTTAATCAGTTCTTCCTTATACGAAATAGACTTGGTATACCAAGTTTGGTCTAAATATATTCATAACTTTTCGAGAAATCCTGTACACTAAATATTTCATCAATTGGTTGCCATGGCAACAGTTGTGATTCGATTTCATCCAAAATTATATCAGTACTTTTTTATACCAAATAGACTTGGTATACCAAGTTTGGTCCAAATCTATTAACTTTTCGAGAAATCCTGTACACTAACAACAAACAAACGAACAAACAAACAAACGAACAAACAAACAAACAAATAAACAAAACAGATCGGGGTGAAAACATAACCTCCCTCCAACTTCGTTGGCGGAGGTAATAATAGTAGTAATAGTAATAGCAGTAATAACAACAATATTGATAATTATGATAACAACAGTATATTTAATGATTGTAATGATAATGATACAAAAATTACTCATATACAACATAGAGAAACAATTACAGCAATGAATATTTTGTTGTAGTATTTGAATTTCATCCCCATATGAGTGAGTGTGTGGTGTGCATGTGTGTGTGTTTCTGTGTGTGTGCATGAATTATGTAATTTATTCTTATAGACCTTTTAAAAATGGTGTTTCAATACATCATACAATGCGTTTACATTATACCCACACCTTGCATTATACATTAACCATATAGTAATCACATAATATTAGGTCATCACTTGCGTATTTTATTCATTAATTTATACATGTTAATTTTGCATATTAATTAATTTTTCACCACTCGCTTGGAACAGAAATATATCCTTTTCTTTCTTCTATTTACTCCTCTGATGATTTTTCGACACGACTTCCATTTCTTCTCATCATTTACATCGTTATTGCCACTCGCACGCTTTCAGGGCGGTATGGCGTCTTCTGAAATTTAAATCACCTTTGAAGCTTGCCCCCCTTCTCTCTCTCTCTCTCTCTCTCTCTCTCTCTCTCTCTCTCTCTCTCTCTCTCTCTCTCTCTCTCTCTCTCTCTCTCTCTCTCTCTCTCTCTCTCTCTCTCTCTCTCACTCTGAAGAAAGAAAAAATTGTTGTTCTTTTCTTCGTATTTAAACCCTGTGTCTGCCTCCCTCAAGATTTGTGAATAATAGTGTGAGAAAGTACTGCTGTGAAACACTGGGATGGCTGTCTTGAATCTCTCTTATTTCTCTCTCTCTCTCTCTCTCTCTCTCTCTCTCTCTCTCTCTCTCTCTCTCTCTCTCTCTCTCTCTCTCTCTCTCTCCTCTCTCTCTCTCTCTCTCTCTCTCTCTCTCTCTCTCTCTCTCTTTCTCTCTTTCAATGGAAACTAGCTTTAAAGTGGCGTTGATCATCGAGAAGCTGTCGTAGAAATAAATGTTGTTGAGATAAGCAGCAATTTATCTATTATTTTCGACATTTTGTGGTATTTTAGTGTGAGTTTCAAAGAAGATACTAAAGTTACTTACTGTATAACTATAGATGCACTTCATTTATGTATAGATAATGGTTAGACTCTTATTTATATACAAGTGAATGAGTCCCTTGTGTTCGGTCAGTAAGTAATTACGTACCAGCCCAAAGAAAGAGAAAATGTAAATAGAATCAGTGCAAATAAAAAAAACCCACTCTGACTTAACTCGGACCTTCTTTCCTCTAAAAGAAAAAGGCTGAAAGTTTGGAGCTCAAACGAATTTTCCGACAAAAAGATGCCTAAGATTGAGAATATTTAATGTGATGGAGGGATTCATCTATCTACCCAACTATCGATCTTCTTATCAGGGCCATTTTTATTTTCTTATATTCCATATTTAATGAGTGCCCCCTCCTCTCTCCTCCCTTTTTTATACCCTACTTTTCGTCTTCCTTCCTGGTTTCTGCTTCCCTCCTCCTCCTCCTCCCCTTTTTATTCCCCTCTTCTCTTCGTCCTTCCTGGTTTCTGCTTCCCCCCTCCTCCTCCTCCCTTTTTTATTTCCCTCTTCTCTTCCTCCTTCCTGGTTTCTCCTGCCTTTTATTATCCACACCTCCTCTTCTATATCTGTCTCCTCCTTCCTCCTCACTTTAATCCCTTCCTCTTCTTCTCTTCCTCCTTCAGACAACCCTCCTCTTCCTCCCCTTCTTCCTTCTCATCACTCTCTAGCCTCTTCTCGCTCATCACTCTCACCTCCACACCTCTCATCTTCTCTTATCACTCCCTCCCTCCCTTACCTCCTTCCCTCGTTTCTTTCCTCTCTCCTTCCCTTCCTCCCTCCTTTGTCTCTGACTCCCTGTTCAGTAATCACCACACTTCTTTCCTTCTTGTATCTTTCTCTCTCCCTCACGCCCTTCGTACCTCATCTTTTTCCCCTCTTTCCCTCTTTTCGCCTCTCCTTTAATCATGGAAGATGGAAGGCAGAGAGGCAGAGGAAGGCAAGAAGGGAGGCAAGGGGCAGAAGGGAAGAGGGAAGGGGTCGGAGGTAGGCTGGCGGACATGAGGTTGAAGCAATCAGAGAACTGTAGAGTGACGATGGTGGCTATGCAATCATCCGTCACAGGTGTAAGGTCGTGGATGCCTGAGTGGATGTCTAGTGGATGTGGATGGTGTGGATGTGGATGAGATGCTGCCACATGACCGTGAAAGTGGTTGGCAGAGTTTGATGGTTGTGGAGGTGGAAGAGGAGGAGTAGGTGGTAACAGAAAGTCTATTAGCTTATACGAAACATACTTTTTGTATTCTTTTTCTCGAGTATTTTACTATTAGAGTGAGAGTAGGACAATAAAGAAAGTTAAGAAAGGGCTCCTCCCGCCCACCTTTCCCTGCGGCACAATGACAATAAGTATAACAACAAGGACAAAAAAATAAGAGTACAACAAGACATCTGCTGCAAAAGAATTTGGGATTTTCATGGAACAGAAAAATTCCCTGTCTCCTCTTTCCAGTAGATATAACCATGGTCTTACTTTTCCAGTGGGTATTGTGGACGAGGAGGAAGGAAGAATAGAGGAGTAGGTAGGAAGAATAGAGGAGTAGGTAGGAAGAATAGAGGAGTAGGTAGGAAGAATAGAGGAGTAGGTAGGAAGAATAGAGGAGTAGGAAGGAAGAATAGAGGAGTAGAAAGGAAGAATAGAGGAGTAGAAAGGAAGAATAGAGGAGTAGGAAGGAAGAATAGAGGAGCAGGTAGGAAGAATAGAGGAGTAGGAAGGAAGAATAGAGGAGTAGAAAGGAAGAATAGAGGAGTAGAAAGGAAGAATAGAGGAGTAGAAAGGAAGAATAGAGGAGTAGGAAGGAAGAATAGAGGAGCAGGTAGGAAGGAAGAAGTAGGAGGAGCGGAAGGGAAGGAAGAGTAGGATGATAAAGGAAGAGAAAGCAGGAAATGGAGATGGATGAAGATGTATTAAGCAACATGAAGAAAGACATTACTTAGTCCAGTAGGTGAAGGAGAAGATATTGATAGCAGCCAAAACAGAACACGGGAGGATGCATGTTCTTCGTGTTAAGGCTGTCGGCTGGGGAAGTGGCGTCATTTAGAGGGGAAGAGAAGAGAGGAGAGAGAGAGGGGAAGAAGAGAGAGAGAAGCGAGAGAGAGAGGGGGAGAGAGAGGGGGGGGGAAAAGGACTTTTTGCCTAAATTATCTATCTTCTAGCAAATGTGACCATGTGTACTATGTGATACCGTTTATAAAAAGAAATAGAGAGAGGAGAGAGAGAGAGAGGGAGAGCAGAGAGAGAGAGAGAGCGAGAGAAAGAGAGTAAGAGAGAGAGAGAGAGGAGAGAGAGAGAGAGAGAGAGAGAGAGTATATAAACTATCAATAACGTCAAATTTTCCCACCATATTACCTCCTTCAAATACCTTTCACCCTAATTTGTCCTTTTAACTCACTTCCAACTCACTTCCTTGACTCTTTAACATCCTCTAAACTGCCCCTTCCCCTTATCAATAAACTCCCTACATCGCCTCTTCCCATCATTTATTTACACCTTCGATAGCTTGCCTTCCTTCCCTCTCTCATGTCTCGTTATTCATATATATTGGCTTATAATTTTTCAACAACCTCACTGACCCCTTTCATAACATGTTTGTGTATCTACCATTTGTCAGTTGCACGAGCCTGTATTGCCTCCATTATTTAGTTGATTGTCTAGTGTTTTTTGTAATTATAACTTAAGAGTAAATTCCTCCAACTTCTCTCTCTCTCTCTCTCTCTCCTCTCTCTCCTCTCTCTCCTCTCTCTCTCTCTCTCTCTCTCTCCTCATCTTCTCTCTCTCCTTCCTCTCTCTCTCTCTCTCTACTCTCTCTCTCTCTCTCTCGCTCTCTCTCTCTCTCTCTCTCTCTCTCTCTCTCTCTCTCGCTCTCTCTCTCTCTCTCTCTCTCTCTCTCTCTCTCTCTCTCTCTCTCTACTCTCTCTCTCTCTCTCTCTCTCTCTCTCTCTCTCTCTCTCTCTCTCTCTTCTCTCTCTCTCCTCGCTCTCTCTCTCTCCTCTCTCTCTCTCTCTCTCTCTCGTCTCTTCTCTCTCTCTTCTCCCTCTCTTCTCTCTCTCTCTCTCTCTCTCTCTCCATCTCTCTCTCTCTCTCTCTCTATTTCCTGGTACATCGAGTTAGTATTCTTATTTGCCTTTCTCAACTTTCAGATAGGTGGGATTCCTTGCCCGATCCATGCTTCCGACTTTTTCTTTCCTCCCTTTTATCTTTCGCTTTCTTCCCGTCTCTTTAAGCATCGTCTTCCCCTTTAATTTGTGATCATACTGTCTGGTCTTTCGATTTCTTGACTCAAACATTGGTAATCCAGAATTTATCTAGGGTTGTTTTTCTCACTAAACTCTCCTCACTTATGGTACCAAATGTCATGATAGCGTATTAAAAAGAGACTCAAACACTTGTATTCTATCTGTCTATTTTTTATTCTCAATTCTGTCTCCATGAGGTTTACGTTGCGTCTATGTTACTCTGGCAAGAAAAGTAAATGAGTGGGCGAAATTCGTTTAAAAGTTTAGTTAAAAGACAAAAGTAGTGAATTTTACTCTTTTTGGGTAATTGGCGTCTTCATTTTCTCGTTCCTCAGATGCAATGAAAAAGTTTAGTCCCTCTCAAACTCAACTCTGCTCACGAGGAAACCCACGTATGCAATGTGACACTTTAACCCTTCACGCCCAGATCTTTCCTTTGCTATATAAAAAATCGTCTGTTGTTAGCCATAAAATTGCGAAAAGTAACTTAATATACCAAATTAGTTAGTTGACAAGGATACAAAACAGGTTATATATATAAAATATTGCTTATATTCACTAAAAATCGTCTAATGGCACCCAAATTACAATGGAAATTACGTTCTGGAGTCTCAAGGGGTGAAACACTGGATCGTAAAGCAGTGGAGGGCGAGTCATAGCAGATTATTTCTTGTCTCGTGTTTCTCTCGTGTTCTCTTAACGTAAAGCTGGAATAGACTAAGACTAAGAACTCGATAAGAATGGATTGTGACAACGAGGACATGAAAACCTTAGGGCAGAAACCTATATAGACTTTTGTTATGTTGGTGAGTTTTCTTCTTTCGCTTATATCTAAACACGACACCTTAACCACCCAACTCCTATTTCCCCTCCGCCATCACGTGTTATCCCAAATATTACCTCCACTTCTACCGTGCACATCCTGTTGTTCCGTAGTGTTCCTCGTCCATATAACTTCCCTTCCAAGTTTATCTGTGGGACTGGCAATCATCACAAGAGTCCTAGAACCCATCTGAAGGCACTATAAGACAAGATCCAATCCATTCTTCATACCATTCTTTCCAATTCAGTTCAATATTTATTCTTACATTCTTAAATTCTACATGTTATCATACTACTTTAATCAACTCATAGATCATTTAAAAGCTACCCAGGACAGATATAAATATTTTGTTACAGAATAAAATAGGTAGATAGGCTTTGTTTAATAAGAACGAAGGTGTTGTAGGTCGGGAAAGGACGTAGAGGGAGGATAGGTTTAAAAGGATTACCCAGGATCTCTTTTCTTGTTCCTTTTTATACCCCTAAGGCTCTTAAGGTGCTAGAGTGTCCTCCCTTTTGTTTCAGGGAGGGAAGAAAAAACACGGGTGTATTTATATTACCATTTTGTGAGGGGAAACAATGTATAGCGGGTTTTTTCTCTATGTGTGTGTGTGTGTGTGTGTGTGTGTGTGTGTGTGTGTGTGTGTGTGTGTGTGTGTGTATACTATGTACTCGGGGTGCAAGAGTAACACTTCCTGTCGTTTTTTTTTCTTGTCTACGAGTAAAAATATTTGCAGTCTCTATTTATTCAGCGGTCTTGTTCACACACACACACACACACACACACACACACACACACACACACACACACACACACACACACACACACACACACACACACACACACACACACACACACACACACACACACACACACACAAAACACACACACACACCACACACACACACACACACCACACACACACACACACACACACACACACACACACACCACACACACACACACACACACACACACACACACCACACACCCCCAAACACACACACACACACCACACACACACACACACACACACACACACACACACACACACACACACACACACACACACACACACACACACACACACACACACACACACACACACACACACACGTTATCTCTCTCGTTATCTCTTGTTGTCTCTCGTTCTCTCTTGTTTTCTCTCTCTCTCTCTCTCTCTCTCTCTCTCTCTCTCTCTCTCTCTCTCTCTCCTCTCTCTCTCGTCCTCCTCTCTCCCCTCTCTCTCCTCTCTTCTCTCTCTCTCTCTCTGTATCTCTCTCTCTTTCTCGTTGTTTACCTTTCCACAACGGATTGCTGGATATAATTCATTCGTTAAATTTATTGCGCAGGACTTGGATGTGTTGCGAAGGAGGAACAGTGCATCCAATACTTGCTCCTATCACTCCCCGTCTTTTTCCCTTTCTTTACCTCTCTTTCTCATCCTTATTATTCATATAGTACACGTCTTTCCTTCCTAAATGATTTTCACATACGCAACCTCTGCCTATTCTCTACCTCCTCCCTTTCATTCCTTCTTCTTTCCTTTTTCCTTTTTCATCTTCCATTTCCCTTATTTTCACGTCTGTCATCCTTCATCCATGCATGTTCCTTTACTCCCTGTCCTTCTTACCCCATCTGCAACATTTATTCTCCGCTTCCTCTCTAGTCTTCTTACTCGTATCCAATTTCCTCGACGAGTTTTCCACTTGCAAAAGACCTCACCGGATACAACGTAGAAAGTGTCGCCTTCCAACCCTCGAACGCCAATATCGTCTGGGCCAGAATTTAATAGGGGGCACTTAGGAAAAAAAGATAGAAGGTATTTTCAGCGATGGTTGTATTTGTGTGTTCAAATGTTGCTGTTGTTGTTGTATTCATGGTGGTGCAAGTAGGTTGAAGAGAAGAATAAGTTGGTGATGCTTTAACTATTGTATTGGTAGTGGTGGTGATGGTGGTGGTGGTGGTGGTGGTGGTGGTGGTGGTGGTGGTGGTGGTGGTGGTGGTGATGGTGGTGGTGGTGGTGGTGGTGGTGATGGTGGTGGTGGTGGTGGTGTGATGGTGGTGGTGGTGATGGTGGTGGTGGTGGTGTAGGTGGTGGTAGTGGTGGTGGTGGTGATGGTGGTGGTAGTGGTGGTGGTGGTGATGGTGGGGGTGGTGATGGTGGTGGTGGTGGTGATGGTGGTGGTGGTGGTGGTGGTGGTGGTGGTGTAGGTGGTGGTAGTGGTGGTGGTGGTGATGGTGGTGGTAGTGGTGGTGGTGGTGATGGTGGGGGTGGTGGGGGTGGTGATGTAGGTGGTGGTGGTGGTGGTGGTGTAGTTGGTGGTGGTGGAGGTGGTGGTGGAGGTGGTGGTGGTGTATGTGGTGGTGATGGTGGTGGAAGTGGTGGTGGTGGTGGTGGTGGTGATGGTGGTGGTGATAATGGTGGTGGTGGTGGTAGAAGTGGTGGTGGTTGTGGTGGTGGTGATAATGGTGGTGATGGTGGTGGTGGTGGTGATAATGGTGGTGATGGTGGTGTCGGTGGTGGTGGTGGTTACCGTAGATAACAGTAAAGTCGCCACCTGCAGTGATGTCGCCAGGCGCCAAATATTAAGAATTATAGCATCACTACTGATTTTTATGTGCCACTGAAGATGATACACAGCAGTTTATATCATGACTGTATAATCTACCCTGTTTCAGCGTTGTTTTATGCTTTGTATCTGCGAGTATATACGGTTTCAAATTTCGCTACGCGTTTTTTTTTTTCGGGCGACGACGACAGCGGTACGACACTCAGTAAATAAACACTCGATGGCGACTCTACTGTTGGTAGCCACTTTGTAGATATTTTTGTAATTTGTTCATTTATAGCCATACTATGACACAGATGAAGACACAAAATGACACAGACTCTCCAGATAGCCCCTTCTAACTTTCCTGAAATCATGGATGTAGAAATGTAAGTATTAACGCCACCACACGTCTGTAAACAGAAAAAAAATAGTTGTCCTGGCAACTCAACTGTTATCTACGGTAGTGATACCGATTGCCTTACAGTGTTTATTATTGATTCCCTTTAAGTTTATGTTTATTTTTTTACGAAGAAGGTAGGCTTGGTTTTTTTTTTTTTTTTTTTTTTTTTTTTTTTTTTTTTTTTGTGCCTATAGCGCCTGTAGGCAGTGTTGACCCAGGGCTCGGATGGTAGGCTCTGGAGGTTCACTTGAGGGCTGTGATGGTTGGTCCTCGCCCGTGGTGGCGCAGGCAGGATTCTTATAGTGACGCCTGTGATTAGAGGCTCATGCCGCCCCCCTGTGTCCTCCGGTGCACTCGCAATCGAAGGTAGAGTTGATGGGCAGGGCATGTGGGTGTTCTTAGGCCACTCGACGGTGCAGAAAGGTTTTGGGTTTCTTCGGAGATCGAACTCGGGTCACCGAGAACGCCATTTATCCGGAGACGCTAACCACTCCGCTACCGCCTCCCCTGTTAATCACACGTGCAAATAAACTACACCTGCGTACCTATGTCTATATTACATCTGTCTGTGCCATCACGTACTGTTCTCGTATGTACCAATGTATCTAAAAAGTTCGAGTCGTTGATCCATTTTAGGAACTTGACGAATGAAAATAACATTGACAAATATACGGATAAATTGATAGACATACGAATACGAAATTCAAACATACATACAAAAATACATACATACTTAGCATGTTACAGTTCTTTATACAGTTTTGCATCGGGAATATAGTGCATGAACTGTTCATTTGTATGTATATTTCTAATCAAGCGTGCAAGGAAAAAATACACACACACACACACATATACATTGGTAAAAAGAAAACAACATTCAGGCTACACCGTCCAAACAACACCAATACGCCAGCACAACATCGGAATGCAAATGGTGTTCTCTGGACGGGGTTGAGACTCGAAATGTTTTAATCATAATATATTTTTTTCCCCCACTCAAGAAATTGTGGCATCCTTTCTTTTACTGCTTATGGCTGAACGACGAAGTGAAGAAATGGAGAAGGAGGAGGAAGAAGAGGAGGACGATGATGAGGAAGAGAGGAATGGATAGGAGGAGGAGGAGGAGGAGGAGGAGGAAGAGGAGGAGAGGAAGGTTTAGGAAGAGGAGGACGAAGAGGAGGACGAAGAGGAAGGAATAGGAGGACGAGGAGGAGGAGGAGGACGAGGAGGAGGAAGAAATGAAGGAATAGGAAGAGAAAGAGAGTAGTGAAGAATGAATAACGGTGTGTATGAATGAGTGGAGGGATGTGAAGGAGGAACATTGAGAAGTGGATTCAGAGAGTGACGGTGCTACGAAGAGGAGGATTAAATCTAAGTAGCGTTGAGCTGTTACTAATGCTTCAGTGTAGCGCGTCGGCATGGCACAGGTGAGACGGGTTGAAATAAGGCCAGGTGAACGAGAGGCATGGCAGGGCAGGGCAGGGAGGTATTCACGAAGGGCAGGTAGGTTAGGTTAGGTTAGGTTAGGTTAGGTTAGGTTAGGTTAGGTTAGGTTAGGTTAGGTTAGGTTAGGTTAGGATTGGTTAGGTTAGGTTAGGTTAGGTTAGGTTAGGTTAGGTTAGGTTAGGTTAGGTTAGGTTAGGTTAGGTTAGGCTAGGTTAGGCTAGGTTAGGATTGGTTAGGTAAGGTTAGGTTAGGTTAGGTTAGGTTAGGTTAGGATTGGTTAGGATTGGTTAGGTTAGGTTAGGTTAGGTTAGGTTAGGTTAGGTTAGGTTAGGTTAGGTTGAGTTAGGTTAGATTAGGTTAGGTTAGGTTAGGTTAGGTTAGGTTAGGTTAGGTTAGGTTAGGTTAGGATTGGTTAGGATTGGTTAGGTAAGGTTAAGATTGGTTAGGTTAGGTTAGGTTAGGTTAGGTTAGGATTGGTTAGGATTGGTTAGGTTAGGTTAGGTTAGGTTAGGTTAGTTTAGGTATTCACAAACGCATGCAGGACATGTCTCTACGTCTCTATGTCTACACAGGGCAAGGAAGGTACAGAGAATGCCTTGTCAGTTATCACGAGAGTAAGATGGATATGTTTGTTTATAAGGTAGAGATAACAGAGGTGAGTTATGATTGGATAGGACATAAGGGTTAGATTAGGTCAGGAGTGCATGGGAGTAGGCCTGGAAAATGAGATTAGCTGAAGGGTCTTGGGTAGATTGTGTAAGGTTATCATTTTGAAATATGATAGTGTGTGTGTGTGTGTGTGTGTGTATGTGTGTGTGTGTATGTGTGTGTGTGTTGGGTGGGGATTGGGTAAAGTGAGAAACGATGCCTCTCTAACTTAAACTACGACAGTGCAAATTAGGGTTACTGTACCGTAATAATTCCTGACTTAAGTAAGTGATGCTATGGAAATCTGGAGCAGCGGTTCTGTAGAGTTAAGGATGAGGAAGCACATGTCCTTACAACGCTAAATAACAATTACAACTACGTTAACACAAAACCATAACCTTAAACCAACTTTTACCCCCCCCCCAAAAAAAAGCAAAAAACAACTAACCTAACATTACTTAAAAAAACAGGGGAGAAAACTGAACTCAAATCAATACGTGTAACTTAATCAGCCTTTCCTAACTACTGCTCAGTGCGCCTCGCTTCCCCCGCCTCCTCCAAATCTTACACCGTCACGCCCAATTAGTATACAGCAAACAATTGAATTCCCGGGTACGTGTGCGAGGGCCGACTAATGTAATTCCATGAGTTTCATCACGGCGAGGGTGAAATAGAGAAGGGAATGAAGAAGAAGTATGAGCTGAGGTTAAGATGAGCAAGAAGGGTTGAAGGAGGGAGAGCGAGAGCAGGGAGAGATGAAGGAGGGGGAGAAGCAGGGAGAGATGAAGGAGGGAGAGAGAGAAGCAGGGAGAGAAGCAGGAGGTAAGGAGGGAGATAAGCAGGAGGTAAGGAGGCTTAGAAGACGGTGATGCATAATAGGTTTGTTGGTGAAGAGGAGGAAAGGATCAGAGGAACTAGTAAGCTTGGAGAGAGAGAGAGAGAGAGAGAGAGAGAGAGAGAGAGAGAGAGAGAGAGAGAGAGAGAGAGAGAGAGAGAGAGAGAGAGAGAGAGAGAGAGAGAGAGAGATCAAAACTGTCTTAACTATTACTTGAAACCATTCCTACATGTTGTTCAAAACCTCACATTTACTTACTTCCCACAAAATAGCGTGCGGGGTCCCAATATATCAAACAAAGCTGACGTGTTTTTGATTATTGAATCAGTCTACTCTTGTGTATAACTGGGATGAATCACATTTTAAAATCCATTTCTATATATCTGACTAATGAAATGTGACATAATTTTCTTTTTAGTGTATTTCTGGTATATTTACGAAATTGAGATAAGCCTAAATATTACTCTCACTGTGACGACGGCGTTAGTATGTAAACAAAAGTTAGAGGTATAAAAACAAAATTAATAAATAATAAATATAGTAGTAATAATAAATATCTATGCTATAAATATCTGTAACATAAATATCTACACCTCTAATAAAAACAATATTATAGTAGGTGAGTTGAGCGTAAGGACGTTATTATTAGGCTTTTCCAGTACTGCATGACCCGTAATGACACTGTGGAGGCAACACGAGTAAAACGACAAACCTTCACTTGTCGCCTAATTGGACTGATCAACGAGCTTATAATGGATACTGCTGATTAGTTCCCGGATGCCCGACAAGTCATCAGTGATTATTGGTCATTACGGACAACGGATCAGCAGGACAAGTGTCGCAGCTTACAAGTTACCTGAGACTAAATTTCCCGGCAATCCTCGCTGTCCTGTAAACTTGTCGACAGTAGGAGAGAGCGAGCCAGGTTGCATCGAGGGTAGGTTGCATCATTGCCTCTAACTC
>JACEEZ010004665.1:450000-452500 GCA_016584305.1 Chionoecetes opilio | reverse complement strand
GAGGAAGATGGACCAGTTCGGAAGGAAGGGTCGGATGGTTGTTGTCGTCTTTTGGGTCTTGTCGTGCAATGCCTGGTCTTTACGGCGCCTCCTTGGCCAGTGTGTTGGTGCCGCGTTAGGAGGGTGGGTGGTGTTGCAAGTTATGGTGTCGCTCGCTGGCGGAAAATGGAAATGTGGAATTGACCATCGATTACGACGTGCGATCCTATATTCCTCTCTCTCTCTCTCTCTCTCTCTCTCTCTCTCTCTCTCTCTCTCTCTCTCTCTCTCTCTCTCTCTCTCTCTCTCTCTCCTCTCTCTCTCTCTTCTCTCTCTCTCTCACACACACACACACACCACACACACACACACACAACACACACACACACACACACACACACACACACACACACACACACAACACACACACACACACACACCACACACACACACACACACACACACACACACACACACACACACACACACACACACACACACACACACACACACACACACACACACACACACACACACACACACAACACACACACACACACACACCACACACACACACACACACACACACACACACACACACACACACACACACACACACACACACACACACACACACACACACACACACACACACACACACACACACACACACACACACACACACACACACACACACACACACACACACACACACACACACACACACACACACACACACACACACACACACACACACACACACACACACACACACACACACACACACAGAGTACCACCATATTTGTCCTCTTTGATAAATTTCTCCGTAGCAAACATTCCGTCATAACATTTTACGTCTGCAAACTCTTCAGGTTAAAGATTCTACATTCAGAATTTCCTTTTATTATCACTTTTTTCATCTTTTTTTCCACTACGTCAAAATAATGACTGTAGAACAAAGTCATTCCTCTCCCTTCCCGAATAGTTTACTTATGTACCGTTACATGTGCAGTAAAATGTCCCATGTCTGCCATTCTATTTCATGATATATATGATATTCAATGGCTCAGATGTAAGGCACGTCTGTCTGAACCCTTATGTCTTTCTGTATCTATGTTTCTTGTATTCTGTAGCACACATTCCATAAAGCAACGCTGGTGTCCTCATTTCATCGGTAGGCATTGCGAAGTGAACATTCTTGATCTTTTTCCGAGTCATCGCGCCAGACTCGACAAAACCTACCAGACAACTATCCCCTCTTCTTCAATGACACTCAATGATCTCCCTCTTCTATCAATATCCCTGTTCCAATTTGTTCAACTTTTTCTCAATCGGGTGTCGCTCCAGACACCTTCCTCCCCCATACATCGACCACTACGTCGAATAAGTTTCCGGGCATTTGATATTCCGGAAGGTACATTTCAGGGGTCGTAGTGCGTAGTGCAGCCCACATGCATCACCACCACCTTCATAGCCCGGGGAGCGCTGGCTGCTCTCTATCTTATCACCCACCTGCCCTCCTACCCACCTCCTTCCTCCTCCCTCCGTGTAGGTCCTCCGTGCCTTGCTCCGTGCCACCCATCCTGCCTTCACTGCGAGAGATGGATGGGTAAGGAGGTGCTCTTGCTGGGATCTCGTAATATTTAGGATCTTGTGTTGTACTGGTCCTTGCATTGTGTTTGTACTGGGAGTGTTACTGTGTTCTGAGAGAGTGTAGGAGTGCTGCCTGCTCTTACGTTCTGAGAGAGTAAAGGAGTGTTACTTACTTGCCCTGAGGTTGTGAGATACTTTAATATAGTATTCCATATCCTGGAGTTCTCTAATTGAAAGACATTTTCATCTGCAGTTTGTTCCTCATCGTCATTACATGCATAGTAGAATTAACAGAATAGTTGACATATGATTATTCTCTCTGATTAGCAAGTTGTTTAGGATACACAACGAATAGCATAATATACGTGCAGGAACTATTTAGCTCGTAAGGTAATGTTGATAAAAAGTAGTCTCGTTTCATGTGCTGATGCTAAGAGGATTTGATGTAAATTAAGCATGGTTTCAGTTTTATCTGAATCTCAAGTTCTATTAAGAACACCCACCACACACAAACACAACACACACACACACACACACATACCCACACACACACAACACACACAACACACACACAACACCACAACACACACACACACACACACATCACACACACAGCCACACACACACACACACACACACACACACACACACACACACACACACACACACACACACCACACACAACACACACACACACACACACACACACACACACACACACACACACACACACACACACACACACACACACACACACACACACACACACACACACACACACACACACACACACACACACACACACACACACACACACACACACACACACACACACACACGGAAACATATACTTGCACCATTGTAGTAGTGACCATAATGATAGTGATAAAGATAACTACGAATGTTACTGCAAGATTTACTACTACTA
>JACEEZ010004665.1:440000-445000 GCA_016584305.1 Chionoecetes opilio | reverse complement strand
GATCTTTGAATTAAGTCAATGTAAGGAAAAATCTGAGTAAAACAATATGAACCTTACCAAAGCCAAAGGAAATACAGTAAGCCAAACTCAGATGTTATGGCAAAAATGAATAAATTAAGTAGCATTCCACTACAAAGAGAACATTAATTAAAGTCATAAGAGGTGGTAGAAAAAAGTTGTGCCTCAGAATGACATATCGTTTGTTCGAAAAACTTTAAAAAAAAAAAACGAAAAAATTTAGTTAGCAAAAAAAATACATATCCCATTATTTAACAAGTTCATTATAATGGTGGATTGATGATGGATAGGCGATCAACAACGACCCTGTTGGATGGAACGCAGCAGCAGCAGCAGGAGGATGTTACCGTGTCCAGACAGGTGAAGGCTTTAGTGGATAGATCATTAGACTGCAACTGACAAATGTGTAGATCAACAACTGGATGCTATGGCTGGAAATAATTGAAGTCTGGCAGAACCGGCAACACTCATCAATGTCTACAGGGATCAATGGGAGGTCCTAGAGCAGTGTTTCTTAACCTTTTTACCACCACGCCCCCTTTAGTAGTTGGTCTTTGCCTCCAAGCTCCCCACCCTTCACTTCTTCAACCAAGATTTTTTCAAAAAACCCTGAAAAAAAAGTCTAATTCAGATAATAAAATTAGGCAAGCAAAAAAATTTATTGGGTGCGGCCATTGGGAGCGATAAAACGAGCGAGAGCCCCCACAAAAAATAGGTAACGCTCCGGCCGTATGATAAGATAATACAACCTAAATTTTTGATTACCTCAAAATTTTTCTTTGCTTTTTATCTCGATTCGTATTTCCCAAAATACAGCCCGGAAGTCTTTTGAGCAAAGTAGAAGGTGAGACGGGGCGATGGCGGGATCATGATGCGGGGGCAGAAGGGTTTTGGCAGTAGTAACCCCCAAGGGTTTCCTAAAAACCCCAAAATTACCGATTCGAACAAAAAGTCATAAAGTCCCACAAAAGTGATAGTCCAGAAAGACGACGAAAATTTTGGGCATGATACCATAAAGAGCTTCGGTTAATGGCCGGGTTGTAAACTACTAATACCACTACACTCCCCACCACAAATATATACCACTATACTACTACTACTATATTTACACACTACACCCCACCTTACACTACTTACTACCCCCATACATACTACCATACTACTACTACTATAAACTACTACACTCTACTACTACACTATACTACCACTACTACTATATACTATACTACTAGAAAATACTATATTTTGCTTTTACTATACTACTACTACTATACTATACTACTATATTTAATAACTACTATACTACAAATACTACTAACACCACTGACAAAATTTGATTATAAAGTTTTATTATAACACCAAGTAAATAAAATTATCAAGTATCAAAAACCACGGGTTTGAATGGATCATTTATATACAAAACCACACACACCCCCACACAAAAAGGGTAGGGCGCTGTGAGCAGTCCCCTGAGACGGCTCCGTATTTGGAGGATTTTTTGTTATAATTCTATACCGGGAGTGCCCCTGCTACTAAAGGGAAGTATAAGCCCTGACGAGCCGGGGGTCTGATCACTGAATCAAGGGGCACCGCAAACCGATACTAAAGGTAAACAGACCCATACGGGTTCAGACCCTGGAGAAACAAGTAGTCCAGCCCACGTCACATTTTAGACTATGGCAACTCTGTTGGTCAGACATGGAAGATTGTAAAGGGCAAAGGTAGATGAGGAGCTCGCGAATATCCCCAGCAATATGAAGGAAGGGAGAGCAGGAGCAGCTCAAACAAAACACCCAGGAGGTAGTGCTGTGATTCTGCCCACCTGGAACAAATATCGTAGCTTGTCTACAGCTGAAACCCCTGTTCAAAGATTTACTGACAAGATGGAAAGCAGGGTAAACGAAATGCAAGGGTACTGCCTTCTGAAAGTACAAAAAGAAAAATTAGAGCAGTACCCGGGGGGAAAAACCTTACGCATATCGGGGCCCGTAGAGGACGGGGACGAGTCTGGGGAATCGGAAGCAAAATCTTTGACTTGCTAAACAGGGTGTGAAAACCAAACCAGAAAATATCAGTTACACATCGGTTTGGGAAACCCTAGAGAAGGAGGTAGGCCAGGTTTGGGGTTTTTGTCATAGAAAAAAAAAATGAAATAATGAGTAACAAAAAAAAGCCAAAGAAGGCAAAGGAAGGTGTACATAAAGACGACTTAACCTTCCAAAGGGCCCAAAATGTTGAGTCGGTTAAAGAACAGGAAAACAGTGAAAATTGTCCACGGGGGAAGTATAGGGCCTGGCCACTATTTGGGGGCAGGCCGGGTCTAAAATCCGAGATCACAAAATAGGTATTTTTGATTGGAAAAAACTTAAACTGGACTTTTTGATCAGGTTCTAGGATTGTGCGGGCAAGACATTCTATGAACAATTTTCCCCTCACAGTGAAGAATATTTACCTGGACCATGAACCACAGACAATACACTACCCCAGAACAATAAAAACCCCTTTTGTCAGGTATAACAACATCACAATAAACTCAAAACTGAACAACACTAACCTGTGCTATGTACCCCACAAATAAAATTAACCTTGTCCATATAACCCCACCAACTTTTTATGATTTTTCTATCTCTAAATGTGTGTGGTTCAAGTCAAAGCTTTTATCAGAAATTTTGTTAAACCCCCTAAAAAGCAGAGTTTTTTGTTTTTGTAAACAAATGCGATGATGCTGACTAATAAGTGAAGGAGAGCGGCCAATATTGGTTTTGACATTGCTTTAAGACGATGCAAATTAAGTAGATAAAGTCTGGGGGTATCCTTTTGCTATTAAAAAGGGATTTTTTGCTTCAAGTGGGAATGTAAGAAATAACTATGAATTTTTACTATCAAATAATAGAGAGGGGGAGGAATTTTAGATCGGGAAATTGGTAATCAGGTTTTTACATCCCCCCTCCACTAAAGGTATGGAAAAGTACAACATTTGAGAACAGAGTTTTTTACTAATTTCACAAACAATGATTTGCACAATATTTGTGGTGTTTTAATGCCAACCCTAATAGCCGATTTTAAATATTTCTGTAGGGGTGATGATAGTGTCGTGGTTTTCCCTACACAAGTCTAATATCTTGGAAGCGGGACGGCTAACAGGACCAAACCCCCAGACAGGAATTTAGGCAAAAATTTTGGTGGGGGTTTTGTAAAAATAACAAGTATTTATTTTAATGGTAGTTGGGTGAGGGACTGGTGGGGGAAAATTTTTCAACAAACATGATAAAAACTATAGATATTTTCTATTCCCCATTAGTTACAGTGTGTTGGTTTTTAGAATAGATTATGAGCATATTTTTTGATTACCGTGGGCTACATCCCACAACTAAAATTAATAGTAAGGTAAGTAGCCACTGTAAAACAAATGATGCTCAAGGGGTAAGCCAGGAAAGTGTAAAAACCAAAAAGGAAAGCGAAAAAATGAGTGGTATAAAAGCAAATTGATGTAGGCAAGGGTAAATGGGATAATACAAATATAGATAAATTATCTTTTGAAAATTTTAAAGGAACTAAAGAAAATTTTGTTGAGCCTCATTACAACCTTTCCAAAAATTAAGACAAAAATTATCTAAAAAAGAGAAAAATGCCCCCCTTAGAGGCTATGATAACAGTGTGGAAAGTAAGAAAAGAATATCCAAAGCCAGGCATAATAAAATTTTGCATAGGAATGGGGTAAATTTTAATATATGATGAAAAAAGAAAAAGATACAAGGTAAATTAAAAAAGAGTAAAATTAAAGAAAAGGACAAACTTAATAAGGAAATTAGAAAAAACAGAAGCTGTGACCTAAAGCATTCTGGAAAATCCTAAATGGTAAAAAAAAAAACATAAGATTCCCCATTCATAAAAAAAATTTTATGAGATTTTAAAAAACTTGCCCGTGTGACAGTAATTCTAACATTTCAAAAACACAATCAAGATTATGATAACAACATGACCCCTTTCCAAACTTAATGACCCAAAACTGAGGGAAAAGGGGGAAGAGAAAAATTAAAAAAACAAGAACGATAAAGCCCCAGCAACTGACATGATTTTAAATGAATATATTAAAAATACTCAGCACATTTTGTTCCCTTATATGTCAAATATTTAATAAGAACTGAAGGGACATCATTGATGGTGGGGGGATGGTAGTGCACTCCATAAGAACAAAGGAAATCAAGACGCCAAAAAATTTCCGGGGCATACCCTGTTAGTGCCGGGTAAATTGTTCACCCCTATACTCAATGATAGACTAAAAAATTCTGATACTACAATTTATTAAAGAAACACAAGCTGGGTTTTAGGCATGAGTACTTACTTTTAACCCCATTTTTTGTTTAAAAGCGAATTGATTTTTTCAACTGGAGAAAAAGAAGCTTTTTTGTTTTTTTGTAGACACAAGAAAGCCTTGATTGGGTGTGGCGGGGGGTTTGTGTACAACTAGTGAGGGAGAAAAAGGGAAGGGAAATACTTAAAGAATCAAATTGTATAGTAACATCAGGTCTTTTTAAAGCTAAACAAGAAATGTCGATACATTTGAGCAACGGGGGTAAAGGGAAGGGGAAAATTGTCGCCCCGCTTTTTTTTTTTTCATTAAAATATTGAAAATAAATATGAAAGTAAACCATTTTTAGATTTTGGGCATGATTTGATAAACTCCATTTTAACTTTTTGTTCTAATGTAGCAGATGTACAATTTTATTATGTGACAGTAGGGAAGGAAAGAAGCAGGCTTGTAGCATTTTATACTACTGTAATGAGGGAATTAAAGATTTTTGTAACAAAACAAAAAAAGTGGTGTTTAGTAGGGGAAAAACTACAATAATTATAAATTTTAAAATTGGTTATGAAAAGTTTTAGGGGGTAGAAGATTACAAGTATTTTGGGTATATTTAATTACAATGGGAGGTTCCCCTAAAAGGGGAGCTAGTTGAAAGAACAAACAACAAGAGCAA
>JACEEZ010004665.1:415000-435000 GCA_016584305.1 Chionoecetes opilio | reverse complement strand
CTCGCCAATCCAATCGGGTTCGTCAGGTAAAGGTTCGGAGCTCCTTGTGACATAGACTACATCGGCTCTGTCCCTCACCATCACCAAGCTGTTAGTTCCGTCTACCACCATCAAGTCAGGCTTCCAAATCTTCTTCCATTTCTTTACTATGTTGGCGTGTTGGCTTTCTTGCAGATTTAAAAAAGACAACCGAGAATCTTTCCAGCTTATTTGCCAAGCGGCGTCTATGGCAAGAGTGAAGGAGGTGAGATCGAAGGTTCTGATGGAGGTTATCTTGAGGGAGAAGTCGAGGTGGAGAGGATGTTGTGGGTTGCGCGGGGGCACCATGTCCTTGGAGTATTTCTTAGGGACATGGGCCACGGAACAGTATTTCTCGTCACTTTCGTCAGGACAGTTGATGGCGGAGTCACAGTAGAGGTCCTTGCTGATACAGGTGCTGTCCTCGCACGTGTATTCCTCCTTACTGCAGGCCGTCAGCAGCAGCGAGAACTGAAAAAATATATCAAAGTCATTTCCTTTACAGAAAACTTGGGTATTTGGAACTTGGCGCATTGTTCACTCTTCTACGATGCTACGATGCTTATAGTCGACACATATATCATGAGTATAGAGCAATGATGATGAATAAGAATCATGATTTCATACATGAACAGAATAATGACTTTATCACTTTACCTCAATGCCTTCACACCTGTCTCCTTGGATATTCCAGACGTGGCGTCCCAGGGGCGTGATCAGATCGACGAGGGACACCAGCGTGGCATTCAGGTCCTGGTGGATCCGGCTCCCCATCACCCACCTCCCACCCCGCCTCACAACCTGACTGTGTCTCTCGCCGTCAAATTGAGGGTAAGTGTTGTTGTAACTGTTCATATACATTTTCCGATCGAAGAGTGAGTCCTTGCAAAGACCACGGATACGCACCGCAGGCCGAGAATTACAGGTGCAAGCAAAACAGAGTTGAGAGTAGTCTTCACAAGACATGCCAATCCAATGAAAAGTACCTTTATCTGTGGCTATTACGCACGTCTGCCGGAGATCCTTGAGATTGGTGTTGAAATTGTGATAGGAAAGAGGCTTTTGGTCGGAGAGCTGCACCCACCTGTCCTGAGATACATTGGACAATCGCGCCCCAATCCAGTAATTAATTATCGTAGATATATTGCATTGTGCTGGAAAATTTAAAAACTTTTCATATAGTTGTTGGTCAGTTTCTTGGTCTTTTGGAAGAGTTAAAGAGCATTTAAATCTCTCGCAGACTTGAATGCTTCTCCATAATTTCGCTTTGATGGGGAACAGGGCGAGGTAGTCTGTCTGCTCCTTGCACACCTCGCTCATGGGGACGCTGGACAAGGTCACGGGTCCCACGGCGCGAAGCCTGCCGTTACTCATGCTAAGAAGGGGCTCTGTCTCCTCCACAATATTTTCCTGACAGGTTGTAAAAGCAATCATTGTTTCAGCTTCGAGGGCGACATTGTAGAACCTGAAGTCAGCGACCTGTCCGTCAAGGTGTTGCTTCAAATCGAAACTCCCTTGAAGGGAATCCATCTCCTGGCCCACCACCGCTCGCTGGCCCTCGCCCACTCGCAGGTTTTGATGAGGTTTAAGTTTGGCCTCGTCCACCAACGGAATATGCTCCTTTGCCTATTCATAGAAGAAAAAAAATAGCATTAGTCCACTTGATAGTCACATATTGCATACGTCGATGACTCTATTTTACATTGACCGATAGATTATTTGTCACCGCGTGCTGTCAACATCCTCTGCCTCGGCACACTAGCATATCACTTAGTACTCCCGCGTGGGTGTTGATGAGACGTGCGGGACATCGCTATCCACATTCATCGAGGTTTGTATTTGCATTTACTGTTTCTATAGATAACCTTTACCAAGCATTACTAAGCCTTACTAAGATAAGCTATAAGAGGGCATAAAACTATCTTTCATCATGTAACATTCACATAATTTTTGTAAATGTCTTTCAGCACCTATCGCTGAGCAGATTCGGCGCACAGTTTAAAGAGAAAGATAGACTTTTATCCAAAAATGCCTGACATGAGTTTCCTCACGTAGTAAGCAGTAGTTTTCATATATTTGGTAGTGTGATCCCAAACTTTTGTCACATTCAAGCACCAATACGTTATATTGTAATTTTTTTTTTTACTATAGCATGATATAAAGTCATAAAGTCAGACTCATCAATATTCATGGCAATAACGCTTCATATGTTCATCAGCGTATATTCTTTGTTGACCTTGAACTGAAATGGCATACATCACCCCTCCCTAGTTCTTCCTACATTGATTTGCATTAGAACCTTTACTCCATATTTGCACCGTTTACCACAGGGACGAAAAAAATAATGCTTGTATAATAATGATTTGAGGTAATTATGGGTCACCGTAATATATATAGAATTAAGGTTGTCGATGTCTGAAAAAAAAAATGAAAACAATAAAAATTGCAACATCAGAGAAGCTATTATAGTGGACGGCACATTTACCTGACCGCTGTGAACTGAGACAACCTTTCTGGTGACGAAGTTGCACGGCGAGGCAGAAGTGGTACCAATGGTGAAGGAAGTAGCGGTGGTTAAGGGTGAGAAAAAGAGTTTCGTTGCAGCATCTCATCATCATCATCATGCCTTCACTCTCCTCCACGACGCCTGATTAGGAGACAATAATCGTTTGTTTTATATCAGTGTTAACATTAATTATTGACATAAGAACATAAGGAAATAAGGAAACTATATGAGGCCGTGAGACCTACACGTTGTAGTTCCTGTATCTTATGTCTTTTGTTACCTAATACATTGCGTCTTCTTCTCATGTATAAAGCAGTTTAACTTACCCAATAAGATCTCGTTGTCATTAACACCGCTTATGTAGCTAAAGAGCGGCATCAAGTATCTACTGCGACTGATGTAGAAGTGGAGACACACCGTTATCTGACGGACAAAATATGGGAATGTTAATTGTTTGGACGCTTTGAGGGAAACGTCTGTAAAGGGGCTATTACAATGGGCAAATTTTCCATTGATCTTCAGTCAAACTGCGATTACCGCTGTCGTGGTTCTCATTTCTGTTGATTTTGAGGGTATCCACGATCTCCCAATGCTACGGGAGATTTCACCAAAGGACCGCGATTATACTTTGATACCCCGATGAACATCCATGACAAATATAATATTTCCATGACAAATATCCATGACAAATATAATATATCCATGACAAATATCCATGACAAATAATATCCATGTAGGCAAAAATCCACGATTTTTGACCAGAGATTCACAGAAAATTCCCTAGTGTAATAGCCTCTTTAGGGAATTGGAAATCGTCAGAGGAGAGGAGATACATGAAGCCTCTGGTGACGTGTGGGATGATGGTGCACGTGAAAATAAATAATAGGAAAATGCAAGGGTATACTATTATAGGTGTTAATGTCGCACTTAACGTAGCATAATAAAAGCTTCAGATGTATCAATGAACACAAAAAATAACATATGCTTGATTTTTCACCTAAGTTTTGCATATATTTCTTTAACTTATCACTTGACAAATCGATTCCGTCTCCTAAGATACAAACTCCACCAAAGATTAACCTTATAATGAGCCTTGTTTACCTGGAGACTAGCCGTGATTAGGGACTGTGCTCACCTGTGTCATTGAGGGGAGGGTGACAAGGCCGGTGTCCAACATGCTTTCTGTCGAGGCTAATGCGTTGGTTTGGAACTTGACCAAAGGAACCTCACGACACACCGCCCCTGCAATGGTGGTGGTGGTGGTGGAAGGGAGGATTAGGGAAACTTTTCTCGTGGGTTAATACTAATACTAATAATAATAATAGTCATTTAGTGTCACCCGAAGGCATACAGAAAGAAAAAACACACAACAACAACATAACATACAGACATGAGGGAGTGAACTTAAGTACTAAAGCAAATAAAATATAATAAAGTACTAATTATTTTCATGGTGGCTTTAGTGATGTATATAATCGTAACGTGTGATGGTGTAACGTAAGTGTGGTGACAACTGGGTGATTTCCTGGTACTGTCTGATCTGAATTAGTTTATATTGTAACGGTATTGGAGCTGTTACCTTGCATGGAGAGGAGAAGTAAGATGATAGAAAGCATTGCCACTAGGGTGTGTTAGGGCTGCTTAGATTAACGCTGAACACCGTCAACTCAAGGGAAAAGGGTGTTGATTCCTGGCTACACCGCCGCATCCGCCTGCCGCCGCCGACCACAATAGACTGTGTTCAGAAGCCACTGTGTCAAGTATAGAGCACCGCATATGTGTTCGATTTAGATGGTAAGGTATTTTTCTGAAAGCGTCATTTATACACATAGTTTATATACACATATACACATTTATACACAAACCCTCTACTGTTTGCGGTACAATTATATGATAAGAGCTCCTAGTGTGTTGCATAACTAAATTGCCTCCCTTTTTTCCCTTTCCTTTGCCATCAACGAAATAGTGCTTATCGATAAACATACTAATAGATATACAAACATATGTAGGTGTTGGCCAAGTGATGTATTGCACATTACTAATAGATTATTCATGATGACCGACACATTTTTTAGTCCTATTTGAGCAGCACACAAGTAGATCAAGGTACTTAGGTCTATTTACGATGCATGGATGTTTGCCTCGCCTGCTATATATCCTGATCGCAACTCGGCCATTTCTTTATCTGTGTCCACGAAAAGACTTGGTAATTCTTCACCTAATATAATTGCAGGGAGTATCATAATACCATTTTACGTATTGTCTGGAAGCTTATTCTAAATCAAAAGTTGGTTGGTAATGAAAGAATGCATCTCTTAAATCTTTACGATAGTTAGGACAGTTATTGATCCTCACTGAAAGAAAAACTCGTGATTCAATTTACCCCTTGAGACCCAGAACGTAATTTCCATTGTAATTTGGGTCCCATTAGACGATTATTAGTGAATATAAGCAATATTTTATAGATATGACCTGCTTAGTATCCTTGTCCACTAACTAATTTGGTATATTAAGCTATTTTTTTTATTTTATGGCTAACAACAGACGATTTTATATAGCAAAGGAAAGATCTGGGCGTGAAGGGTTAATGGCATGCGTTGTGTGTCACGAGAGGAAATTTTTACACCTGGTTTTCATCGGCAAAGCAACAGGCGAGCGGCAACCTTGAAATTTTTCAAGGAACTTATTGAATGTGGAATGTGTGTTATCATTTTATTCTTATATACGCGTATACGATGATATCACGTTCCTTTATGTTATATGAAGAAAAAAATCCTGGTGTTTTTCGTGTGTGTGTGTGTGTGTATGTGTATGTGATGTGTGTGTGTGTGTGTGTTAGAGAGAGAGAGAGAGAGAGAGAGAGAGAGAGAGAGAGAGAGAGAGAGAGAGAGAGAGAGAGAGAGAGAGAGAGAGAGAGAGAGAGAGAGAGAGAGCATCCTTACTTTACACTCTCTTTCTTTCCATTTCTATCTATCTGTCTATCTATCTATCTATCTATCTATGTATATATCTATCTATATATCTATCTATCTATCTATCAATATGTCTACCTATCTCACATTAGAATTACTTTAAAAGGAGAGTGGATTTCCATCTCGCTCGGTGAAAGCTGATCAGTCTCTGTCGGGATCCGCCTCTTACGATGATTGCCCTGATCGCTGCACCAAATCTAAAAACCCGAATATCTTTGTATTTTCCTTTCCTTACCAAAAAAGAATGCATGGAACCATTTGATACGAGGCATAAGGCTTTTTCTTTCATGGGTTTTTACACCTTAGAGAAAAAAACGATATATTTTCCATAGTCTCTCTCTCTTTCTGTCTGTCTGTCTGTCTGGCTGTCTGTCTGTCTGGTCTGCCTGCCTGTCTGTCTGTCTGTCTATCTGTCTATCTGTCTGTCTGTCTGTCTGTCTGTCTGTCTGTCTGTCTGTCTGTCTGTCTGTGTCTGTCTGTCTGTCTGTTTTATACGGGTGTGAATCTTGGTTGAATGGCGATATGAAACCTGTCAACAAATTATACATGTGGTGTATCAAGCAGATGTTGGGTGTTAGGAAGACAACATGTAACGAGCTGTGTTTAGCGGAGCTCGGCTATCCCCCTTTACGTGCTCTCATCCTGGCTAAACAGCGCAAGTTTTTCAGTGAAATGTGGAGAGAGAGAAGGGGAATGGCTGACGATCCTCTGGTTCATGCCATGCATATCACGCTCAGTCACCTCACGCTATATTAGAGACATCCTCAACAACGATGTGCATATTGCCATGGAAGAAATGAAAGCAAAAATATTAACATCACAGTCGAATAGAGTGCAACTATATTCATCGATTAACCCTGACCTTTCTGTACATGAAATATATAGATCAAAAGTAAAAGTTAATGAAACAGAAAGAATCTCATGGACTCGCTTTAGAGTGAGTGCGCACTCTCTCGCTGTTGAGGAGGGGCGATGGAATCGGCGAGGCAGAGGTCGTCTGCCACTAGAAGAACGTCTGTGTTCTTGTGGACACATTCAAACTGAGCAACATGTTGTAAGGGATTGCGTTAGAACATCAAATATACGCCAACAATTTGATGTGTCGACGTTTGAAAACTTAATGCTGGAGAGGAATGACTTTGCCACTGTATGTACTATCGTACACCGTATCCTTTCAGAATTTATATAGTTCTTTGTTTTATATTAGTATTTAGTTCTTGTTTGTTTTACTACTCGTATTTTCGTCTCTGATGTTTTATTGCTTGTCTGATTTTATTGATGTTTTGTGGAATTCGTGATGGCGTTTTTTTTTTTGTAGTTTTCCGTTTTTTATAAAAAAAGAAATAATAATAGTTTTTAATATTCCATTTTAGTATTTTTCATTTTTTAGTATTCCGTTTTAGTATTTTCTGTTTTTTGTATTAAGTTTTAGTATTCCGTTTTAGTATTTTCAGTATTTTAGTGTTCAGTTTTTAATTGTTTATTGCTTGTTTAGGTTTTTACAAATTTATTGTAGTTTTCATTGATTCTTTTTCATTGATGCTCATAATTATTGCACTGATTTTTGTAAAAGGAAAAATTTCTTGCGTTTTAGTGTTTGAGTGATGATTTAAGACCTTGTTATCAGAAAGTAGATTTGAAGGATTATATGTGCGCATGTGAGAAACAGTTTTTTGTAAACTTTACTGTTAAAACACTTTTGTGGACCATTTAACTGATTATGTGTTGTTGCACAAGCTTTGTAAATTGTGGTCAATAAATTATCTATCTATCTATCTATCTGTCTGTCTCTCTTTCTCTGTGTGTCTGTCTGTCTGTCTGTCTTTCTGTCTGTGTGTCTTTCTGTCTGTCTGTCTCTCTCTCTCTCTCTCTCTCTCTCTCTCTCTCTCTCTCTCTCTCTCTCTCTCTCTCTCTCTCTCTCTCTCTCTCTCTCTCTCTCTCTCTCTCTCTCTCTCTCTCTCTCTCTCTCTCTCTCTCACACATAATAATGATGATGAAATAATGAAGGTAAAGTTGAGACTCGTCGTGCTCATCTATGCTGCTTCTCATACTGACTTTTCATCTTTTATCCCTGCTTTGTTTGCTCTGCCTTCCCCTCCTCCCGGTGTTTACTTTGACGCTCACCACTCCAGAACACTTCACTGCCGTCATTAAAGCAGCAGTGTTAGCGTGACTGAAAATAGTTATTGTTTTAGTAATGCTAGTAGTTCTAATGTGAGATAGGTAGACATATTGATAGATAGATTTTTTTTTTTTTTTTTTTTGCCTATAGCGCCTGCAGGCAGTGGTGACCCAGGGCTCGGATGGTAGACTCTGGAGGTTCCCTTGAGGGCTGTGATGGCTGGTCCTCGCCCGTGGTGGCGCAGGCAGGATTTTTATAGTGACGCCTGTGATTAGAGGCTCATGCCGCCCCCCTGTGTCAAGGCCGTCTGTATGTTACATAGAGAAGGCTTTGCCTGTGTCCTCTGATGCACTCGCAATCGAAGGTAGAGTTGATGGGCAGGGCATGTGGGTGTTCTTAGTTAGGCCATTCGACGGTGCAGAAAGGTTTTGGGTTTCTTCGGGGATCGAACTCGGGTCACCGAGAACGCCAGTCGGAGACACTAACCACTCCGCTACCGCCTCCCCATCTCCAACTATAGATAGATAGATAGATAGATAGCTGGATAGATAGATGCAATGGTGATTATTATTATTATTTTCGTGAGGAGTATCAAATCATGGCATCATCAGTAATAATAATGGCAATAATGATGCTAATGCTAATGATAATAATGATAATGATAATGATAATAGCAACAACAACAATATAGTCAGGGTATTTATTTTTCACAACTCGTTATTATCTTCATAAGTGAAAATATAAGAATGTCTCACAAACATAAAATAAGTACGTCTTTTGGCAATACTATCCTGTGAGACCTGAATATTGGCCTCTTTTGCTAAGTAAGGGATCCGTGGGAGGGAAAAAGAGGCACACGCGTCTTGTCTGCGCATGGCAAGGCATCAGTAGAGGGGGGGGGGGTGTCTGTGGCCGGAGGGAGTGGAGGGGCCGGAGGGGAGTGGAGGGGCCGGAGGGGAGTGGAGGGGGTGGTCAGAGGGAGTGGAGGGGAGTGGAGGGCCGGGAGGAGGGAGTGGAGGGGCCGGAGGGAGTGGAGGGGGTGGAGGAGTCGGCCGGAAGGGACAGCAGAGGGATGGGCTGCGAGTCTTTGTGCAGAAGAAGAAATAAACGTGGGAGTTTTTAGAGACCAGGAAAGGAAAGTTAAAATACCTCGCTGCCGCATTGTTGCTCTGGCATGAATTATTTATCGCATAAAGGTAATGTGAAAAGGCACACGCACACACGCACACAGCCCTGAACGAGGATGCAAGGAGTGCTCTAACGCCATGTGAGTCTTGCCCTGTGGAGTGCTGCAATGAAAATTAAATAAGACGCTTTTGCAATAAGATCATTTGTACATAGTGGCGATACGCGTTATTCCTCATTGGCAGTGTCATTACATTGCAAATCATACAAAGAAATCTCCTTAAAGCACTTCTCAAAATACATAGTACATACTCGTATAGCACAGTTAATAATTCTTGCATAAATCGTGAAGTACATTTTTATTGACTTATTACGTGTGGAAGTAGAGGTCGCGTTTTTATTTCTTTTCCCCACCACCATTTGCGTGTGTATTGGAGATGGCAGCGTGCAGGGCAGAGGCGTCACCCACGACCCTAAGCACGGCGCGGCACTCTGTTTTCCGCCTTCACGCTCAGAAATGTTCAGGAATTAATTGTTACAACCGTGTTTATGTGAAAATGTCCTGTCTTTTAATTCCAATTGCATTACACACAAGAAAAGTAACACACACACACACACACACACACACACACACCACACACACACACACACCACACACACACACACACACACCAGAGCTGGGCGGAGCGCAAACGAAAGCGCAAATGCGCGAAAGCGCAATTTGCGCTCCATATAAAATATTTGCGCTTTGCGCAAAACGCCGAAAATTTGCGCTTTTGGAGTTTGCGCTCTCGATATTTTATAAGTCCGCAAATGCGCAAACTTAGCAGAAAAACTTTGCCGAGAAACTCAAATGACGTAAAATCAAAAATTTAAAAGATACGTCAAATATAGCATTTATATTTAAGTTTACTTTTTATTTTAAAAACGCTGCAGAAAAGAGCAAGCTCATGCCACGGTCAGGCAAGGAGGCCGTTGTCCCAGGGGGACGTGGACGAGGAACTGGAGAAGAACTTGCACTCCTGGACCCAGCTGGACGTCCAGGATAACGTGCCTCTGTCACCTGACATGTTTCCCATGGAGCACAGGCAGATCTGGGTGGACCTGTTCATCAGGTACAACACTCCAGTGCCCTCCTCAGCGGCGGTAGAGCGGCTGTTCAGCATGGGCTCAGACGTCATGAGGCCGAAGCGATCGAGTCTGACGGCCAAGAACTTCGAGAAGCTGGTGTTCCTCAAGGGTAACATGAACCTCCTCAAAGGTCGGTGGGAGCTGGAGGACAGTGACGAGGAGGACTAATATTAGTATTGTGTAATTTCATTTTTCAACTATTTTGTGTTGTTTTGACAGTATTATCTTATTTTTTATATAAGCTTGTGTTCAATAAATGCTTCAACTACTGTAAACATTCAATCTTTTAATCATTTATACACTTTATATTAATTTAACATAGAATTTTTCAGTTTGCAGACTAAAAAATGAGGTTTGCGCTTTAACTTTATGTTTGCGCTTTAAATTTTTTTATTTGCGGTCTAGTTTTTTTTTTGCGCCAGAAATTTGCGCTTTTGCGCTTGCGCTCCGCCTTTTTCGAGAATTTTGCGCTTTTGCGCTTTGCGGACTCGATCGCGAAAATTTGCTCTTTGCGCTTTGCGGACTAAGGAAAAAAAATTGCGCGCCCAGCTCTGACACACACACACACACACACACACACACACACACACACACACACACTTGCGCACATACACTCACCTTGTACGCCAGAAATGTTGGGTAAGAATATAATTGTCATGTTGCCATTGATAGTGTGATATATACAGGTAACATGTAAAATTTGAATGAAACTTAAGATGATCAGGGTTTCTTTAGATGCGTGAATTACTTGATGGTTTTTCTCATATGTATTAAGCGTGTTATTTGTCATTAGAATAAGAAAGAAAAATATATTTGTTTTGGTATGAGATAGAAGCCTGACCCAACCATTCCCTTATCAATAGTGCTGGTTTTTCTGCTCTCATGTAGATACAAGATGTGTTAAAATTCCTACATTAACGTAACTCCCTCATTAACTCATCTAAAAAAGACGATCTAGTATACTTTTCCTAACTTTTTCGTGATGTTTATAAAAAAAAAATATTAATGCTCAAAAGATATCACACCTTATATTACGTTAACAATCTCATCTAGAAAAGACAATCTAGTATACCTTCCCTTACTTTTACGTGATGCTTATAATGAAAAAAATTGATATTAACCTTTAAAATATATCACTACTTATATTGCGTTAATACCTTCATCCGATCAGACAAAAAAACATTAAAACATTACATCAGATTTATTAGTTAAAACGGATAAAATTTACAAATAATAACATCCATTTGATGCGAGGTGTTTGTCCGCTCCTTCCGGCGTACCACTCCTGCTACCTCGGTCTGGTGGGGGGTGGAGGGGTGGAGTGAGCTGAGTGGAGGCGCTGTGGATTGAGGTAATGGAGTGGCGTGCAGAGGCGGCAATGCAGGAGTGGATGGGTGGGTGGGAGGAGGAGTTTGTGGAGGGGGTGGGGGAAGAGGGGGAGGAGGGTGGGTGGAGGGGTGGAGGAGGAGGAGGAGGAGGAGGAGGAAGAGGATTACGAGAGGTAGTGAGTCGGAGGAGTGTTTTTGTTGAGGGAGATATAAAGAGACTAAAAGAGAGAAGAGAGAGAGAGAGAGAGAGAGAGAGAGAGAGAGAGAGAGAGAGAGAGAGAGAGAGAGAGAGAGAGAGAGAGAGAGAGAGAGAGAGAGAGAGAGAGAGAGAGAGAGAGAAAAAACAAAATCATTAGTATCGGTGCGAGATAAGGTTGAAAAGAAGAGTAGATAAAGTGAGGAGGAGGAGGAGGAGGAGGAAGAGGAAGAGGAAGAGAAGAGAAGAGAGAGAAGAGAAAGAGAAAGAGAAAGAGAAAGAGGAAAGGAAAGGAGGAAGAGAAGAGAAGAGAGAGGAGAGAGGAAGAGGAGGAGGAGAGAGGAGAGGAGAGGGAGGAGAGAGGAGGAGGAGGAGGAGGAGGAGGAGGAGGAAAAATCAAAGGCTTTCAGTAATTACACCTTAATAGCACCAATTTAGAAGAGTCAGATTGCGAAAGAAATTTAGCTAAGAGTACTAAAACAAAGGGTGAGAGAATGAGCAATATAGAAAGCACTGAGGTTATCTTCAAACTATACGTAGCTCCAGGCATTATTACAGCTTTAATATACCATAAAGCTCGCATCTCATTATCACAAAACTGAGATAAGAGTCATTCAGTTTAATGGAGGGAAACATATGGTGAACTGTTGAAGAATTATGAAACGTAGTGTGTAATGATAACATGACTAATACTATATAAGTCAAAGGATAGGTAGGAAGCACAGACCACAACAGAAAGACAGGTAGGAAACACAGACCACAACAGAAAGACAGGTAGGAAACACAGACCACAACAGAAAGACAGGTAGGAGGCACAGACCACAACAGAAAGACAGGTAGGAGGTACAGACCACAGCAGAAAGACAGGTAGGAAGCACAGACCACAACAGAAAGACAGGTAGGAGGCACAGACCACAACAGAAAGACAGGTAGGAGGTACAGACCACAACAGAAAGACAGGTAGGAAGCACAGACCACAACAAAGAGACAGGTAGGAAGCACAGACCACAACAGAAAGACAGGTAGGAAACACAGACCACAACAGAAAGACAGGTAGGAAACACAGACCACAACAGAAAGACAGGTAGGAGGCACAGACCACAACAGAAAGACAGGTAGGAGGTACAGACCACAGCAGAAAGACAGGTAGGAAGCACAGACCACAACAGAAAGACAGGTAGGAAGCACAGACCACAACAGAAAGACAGGTAGGAAGCACAGACCACAACAGAAAGACAGGTAGGAAGCACAGACCACAACAGAAAGACAGGTAGGAGGCACAGACCACAACAGAAAGACAGGTAGGAGGCACAGATCACAACAAAAAGACAGGTAGGAAGCACAGACCACAACAGAAAGACAGGTAGGAGGCACAAACCACAACAAAAAGACAGGTACGAAGCACAGACCACAACAGAAAGACAGGTAGGAGGCACAGACCACAACAGAAAGACAGGTAGGAGGCACAGACCACAACAGAAAGACAGGTAGGAAAGCACAACCACAAAAAAAGACGGTAGAAGCACAGACCACAACAGAAAAGACAGGTAGGAGGCACAGACCACAACAGAAAGACAGGTAGGAAGCACAGACCACAACAGAAAGACAGGTAGGAGGCACAGACCACAACAGAAAGACAGGTAAGAGGCACAGACCACAACAAAAAGACAGGTAGGAAGCACAAACCACAACAGAAAGACAGGTAGGAGGCACAGACCACAACAGAAAGACAGGTAGGAGGCACAGACCACAACAGAAAGACAGGTAGGAAGCACAGACCACAACAGAAAAGACAGGTAGGAGGCACAGACCACAACAGAAAGAAAAGGTAGGAAGCACAGACCACAACAGAAAGACAGGTAGAAAGCACAGACACAATAAAAGACAGGTAGAAGGTACAGACCACAACAAAAGACAGGTAGGAGGCACAGACCACAAAGAAAGACAGGTAGGAAGCACAGACCACAACAGAAAGACAGGTAGGAGCACAGACCACAAGAGGAAAGACAGGTAGGAGCACAGACCACAACAGAAAGACAGGTAGGAAGCACAGACCACAACAGAAAGACAGGTAGAAAGCACAGACCACAACAAAAAGACAGGTAGGAGCACAGACCACAACAGAAAGACAGTATAGGACACAGACCACAACAAAAGACAGGTAGGAGGCACAGACCACAACAGAAAGACAGGTAGGAAGCACAGACCACAACAGAAAGACAGGTAGAAGAAAGGGACAGACACATAAAAAGACAGGTAGGAGGCACAGACCACAACAAAGAAAACAGGTAGGAGCACAGACCACAACAAAAGACAGGTAGGAAGGCACAGACCACAACAGAAGACGGTAGGAGCACAGACCACAACAGAAAGACAGGTAGGAGGCACAGACCACAACAGAAAGACAGGTAGGAAGCACAGACCACAACAAAAAGACAGGTAGGAAGCACAGACCACAACAGAAAGACAGGTAGGAAGCACAGACCACAACAGAAAGACAGGTAGGAGGCACAGACCACAACAAAAGACAGGTAGGAAGCACAGACCACAACAGAAAGACAGGTAGGAGGCACAGACCACAACAGAAAGACAGGTAGGAGGCACAGACCACAACAGAAAGACAGGTAGGAAGCACAGACCACAACAGAAAGACAGGTAGGAAGCACAGACCACAACAGAAAGACAGGTAGGAGGCACAGACCACAACAGAAAGACAGGTAGAAAGCACAGACCACAATAAAAAGACAGGTAGAAGGTACAGACCACAACAAAAAGACAGGTAGGAGGCACAGACCACAAGAGAAAGACAGGTAGGAAGCACAGACCACAACAGAAAGACAGGTAGGAAGCACAGACCACAACAGAAAGACAGGTAGGAGGCACAGACCACAACAGAAAGACAGGTAGGAAGCACAGACCACAACAGAAAGACAGGTAGGAAGCACAGACCACAACAAAAAGACAGGTAGGAGGCACAGACCACAACAGAAAGACAGGTAGGAAGCACAGACCACAACAGAAAGACAGGTAGAAGGTACAGACTACAATAAAAAGACAGGTAGGAGGCACAGACCACAACAGAAAGACAGGTAGGAAGCACAAACCACAACAGAAAGACAGGTAGAAGGTACAGACTACAATAAAAAGACAGGTAGGAGGCACAGACCACAACAGAAAGACAGGTAGGAAGCACAGACCACAACAGAAAGACAGGTAGGAGGCACAGACCACAACAGAAAGACAGGTAGGAGGCACAGACCACAACAGAAAGACAGGTAGAAGGTACAGACCACAACAGAAAGACAGGTAGGAGGCACAGACCACAACAGAAAGACAGGTAGGAGGCACAGACCACAGCAGAAAGACAGGTAGGAGGCACAGACCACAACAAAAAGACAGGTAGGAGGCACAGACCACAACAGAAAGACAGGTAGAAGGTACAGACCACAACAGAAAGACAGGTAGGAAGCACAGACCACAACAGAAAGACAGGTAGGAGGCACAGACCACAACAAAAAGACAGGTAGGAGGCACAGACCACAACAGAAAGACAGGTAGGAAGCACAGACCACAACAGAAAGACAGGTAGGAGGCACAGACCACAACAGAAAGACAGGTAGAAGGTACAGACCACAACAGAAAGACAGGTAGGAAGCACAGACCACAACAAAGAGACAGGTAGAAGGTACAGACCACAATAAAAAGACAGGTAGGAAGCACAGACCACAACAGAAAGACAGGTAGGAAGCACAGACCACAACAAAATCGGGTTTAAAGCTCCAATGAAAGCCACTTAAGAGTATTCGATGTTAGGTGCGCAGATTACAAAGGGATTAAAAAAAACACCTGGTGAGGATACATTCAGGTACAGTAGGGCAAAGGTCGATGCTTCTTAGGAATTAGAGCAGCGGGAGTGTCACACATGAGTACAGTGAGAAGCGTCAATATACAAATCTAGTTAATGTATCACTGACAAATAAAAAGAAAAAATGTGTATGAAAGTCTACTAGTATGAAATGTAGAATTTTTGTAGATCCAAGATGCATGACGTAGGTTACAAAAAATAAGAAAAAGAAAAATGAAGAAGAGTTTTAGCATGATTTTTTTCTAGAGAATGAAGAAATGCACCTTATGGATATGTAGACAAAGATATTGAAACGTAAAGATAAAAATACATAAGTAATGATATGATTAGAATAGCAATATAATTAGATAGCAAATCCGTTCCCATCAATAAATGACAAAAAGATTGAGTTCACATTCTGCCCTTTAAGACATCGGATGAGGGCGTGAATAGATAATGAGGAGACCATGAATAAAAAACTAATCTATTATACTTACCATTAGTATCCACGCGAAAGACCCAAACGTCGATACCAGAACCTATACTCTATTTTTTTTATTATGGTCAAAATGCACTAAGGAAGCCACGCCCCCTGCCTCCCCTTCTATTCTACGGGGCAGCTGATTGGTGCATTCCTCGTATCATCACTACCAATCACAATATCTTCACCATTTAACAGCGGCGTGACCACTGGACAGCCATCTTCACTACTTAGGGATTTTTTATTTTGTCACCCTCTGTAGTGAAGATTGCTCTGTCCAGTGGTCACGCGCTGTTAAGTAGTGAATATATAGTGATTGGTAGTGATGATTATAAGGAATGCACCAATCCAGCTGCCCCGTAGAATAGAAGGGGAGGCAGGGGGCGTGGCTTCCTTAGTGCATTTTGACCATAATAAAAAAAAATAGACTATAATAGAAAACTCGCGGGAGAGAAAAAGTTAAAGGATCTTCGCATGAGTAAAGAGAAATTGGCTCATAAGAAAATAAAAGTCATATAGGGATTAAACTTTGTCACGAAAAACTAAAAGTAAGTAAAGTAGTAGTAATTAGCGTACCTGTGGGCAAGATCATTAGAAAGTTCGTGGATGCTAAGGTTAGTGATTAATATAACATAGTACAGACACACTAGTATTTCTTAAAACAGGTCAAAATAGGTCATTAATCAGAAAGTACCGAATAGTTGATTTGTCATTCTGGAGTCTATGATGGCAAATCGTGATCAAATATGGACAAGCATAATCAATTTCTTAGCGTCGAAAATTACGGATTAGATGTTTATTAACACGTGATACAACCGCTACTACTAACACAACCACAACCACAACAATCAAAGCAGTAACAACACTAGCGGTAAAAAACAACAACAGCCCCGCAGCCCTCCCAGCCGCGATACAATCTTCTGTGAAAAAGAGAGAAAAAACGACGAATAGCCGTTGGGTGGCCGGGTTGAGGCATGAGCGGGGATGACTTTCCAATGGCGGTCTTGTGGTGGAGATGGGTTACGTCTGTCAATGCCACCGCCACTCGTTAACCGCTCTATACTCGTTAACCGAAGCTGGTTTGGAGTGGAGGGGCGTGTGGAGGGGCGTGTGGAGGTGGATAAGAGTTAGGGGTGTTATTGAGGGAGGGAGAGATGGTGAGGGATGTATTGCAAAACCCGTAGATGGAGAAAGAGTTGAAGGGAGACTTGAGGAGATGAATTTAATGAGGAACGATGTAGTTTGAGGGAGGGAAAGGATATTGGTCTCACAGGACGCCCAGTTAAGGGATTGGATTCTATTACTTTGATCCTTTTAATTGACTGCTACGAATTGTGGGTGTTTCTGTCCCTTATACACACACACACAGACATACACACACACACACGCACACACACACACAGCAAAGGGTTAATCAGTCAGTTACTAAGACAAGCCGAGCCGAGCCAAGCTGCGACGCACCCCTGATGTGAGTTAGAGAACAGATCCCCCGCTGATGAATGGAAGGCGGCCAAGTCATCAGCCTCGAGTCCTGTGGATGAGTCGTGGCGATGCTGCTACTGTACTACTACTACTACTACTACTACTACTACTACTGCTACTACTATAACTACTACTACTACTACTACTACTACTACTACTACTACTACTACTACTACTACTACTACTACTACTACTACTACTACTACTACAACGACTCGACTAATTCTACTACTACTACTACTACTACTACTACTACTACTACTACTACTACTACTACTACTACTACTACTACTACTTCTACTACTATAACTCCTCCTCCTACTACTACTACTACTACTGCTACTGCTACTACTACTGCTACTGCGACGCCAAGGAGACTCATTATGTATAAGAGAGAATAGCACTCGTCGAAACTATGAAACTTTCTCCATAATATTCTAATGACTCAACGTTTGTACTTAAAAGACAACGTGTGCTAAGGCTCAGTGTGTTTAACAAGGGGTATCTAGCAGTATATCGTAGGTCTGCCCTGGTCACATAAGGACAGATGCCTTCCAATCTGTTGTCTGAGCTTCATAACAAACAGTAATGCATTGCCCGTGGCCCCCATGATTGTCTTGAGATGTTCTGCCAGTGTGTCGCGTGTGTCGTCTTGGAATTCATATCAGACTTTAACGTTTGACTTTGTAATCTTTTTTTGCACACACACACACACACACACACACACAAGCACAAATGAATGGTTTATAATTACGTGTTATTTATTTAAGTAACTAAGTGATACCTGTAGAATGTAGATAAATACGTCGGTTTTTTATGGTATGCATAGGAAAACAAGTAAGAGAACAGTGAAAATCTATGTGCCCATGGGGAAGGACAAATTAAAGGAGAGTTGTATACCTATAGTCTTGTTTTTAAAGAGGCGAAAATTCCATTCTATCATAAGTTCTCATGCTTAAAAGTATGCCTATGTTTGCCTGATAATATGGTTAACTATGATAAAATACAACTTAAATTTAGAAGAAGCGTAGTATTCCTATCTCCTGGCATCAAATATCAGTCAGTAAGCAGCAAGGGGTCAGGATTTTTCATCTTGTAAAAAAACATAGTAGAGTAGAAAGTGTGGGAAGACAGACAGGTTTGTACTGTTTTGTTGGGCGATACTTCAGGGTTGCGGCGGCTCCTCGGTGGTGCATGGACGGTTTTCCATTGGCTCACTTTTCACAACCGGAGAGAATTGTGGGCGCTCGCATGTTTGCTTCACAACACACTTTTGTAACCGTAGAAATTGTCGACAAGAGTTTTCTTTGTGCCCATGATGTATTTCAAGTGCATGTTTTCTTCGGATGGACGCCACATATTCCAATAGTGTGAAAAATATTAGCTCTATAAATAACCTTACATTGGATCGAGGTGGTGCTGTTGTAATGAAAAAGTAAACACAACTTATAAAGGTGACATGACGTAAATGAAGTCTGTTTAATTCTATGTTTTCTTCAATAGTGTGAAAAATATTAGCTCTGTAAATATCACCCTGCAGTGGATCGAGGTGTTGCTGTTGTAATAAATAAGTAAACACAACTTATAAGGGTCACATTAAGAAAATCAAGTCAGTTTGCTTCTGTTGTTGTTGTAATGAAAAAGTAAACACAACTTATCAGGGTCACATTAAGAAAATCAAGTCTGTTTGGTTCTGTTGTTGTTGTAATGAAAAAGTAAACAAAACTTATCAGGGTGACATTACGTAAATCAAGTCTGTTTAATTCTGTGTTTTCTTTTCATGAATAGTGTTACGCGTGTTCCTTTGGTCCACATGTCGAGGCAGGGAGTTGGTGCATCAGGGGGCGGCGCTTGATGGGCGAGACAGAAGACTTAATCCCAGATGACAGTGGCACAGAGACAAGGCTAGGAGGGGAGGGGGAGGGGGAGGAAGGAGATGAAGGAGCCTCCAGGAAGACAAACACGAAGGATGAGAGGAGAAAGGACGCTTGTTTGAAGAGAAAACGTTCCACCGTCGAGACATTTTCATCTAATTAATTATGTTTGTATGCCACTTGTCTAAATACATGATGCTATGGAGGACGGCAGGCATGATTAATCTGCTTTACCCTTTGACTGATCGATTCATTTAATGCCGTTGAGTTACGTATGTTTTTAGGGGCAAACGCATATTTCTGCTTTGTGTTGGTCTTGTCTTTGGCTTCCTGTCTTTAAGAGCTTCGGACACACGCATCCGGATTATTGTAGACTTCCTGACTCATTATTCCTTTAATACGCGTTTATCAGGGAGGGTTTTGATTACTCCACTATGGCTCAGACTTCAATTGAGTATTTATGTCCTCGTATATGAGTGCGCTGCCCCCACGACTCACAACAGACTGGTGGACAAATGAAGTGTTAAGATGGAGGAGTAAAATGAACATGGAAAGGAAATGTCCAAGGTTGCTTTGTGTCCCGCTGTTTAGGATGTTACCAATAGGTGCTTTATGTCCCACTGTTTAGGGTGTTACCAATAGGTGCTTTATGTCCCACTGTTTAGGGTGTTACCAATAGGTACTTTATGTCCCACTGTTTAGGGTGTTACCAATAAATAGGACACTACTGTAAAACGAAGCATCTTGTCACACTACAGTCATACATCAGCCACCGTAACTCTCCCCACATCGAGCTACATTCTACGAGCTCAGTCATCAGGTAGTTAGTTCGGAGTCAATAGGGAGTTTTAAAAGGAGGCTAGACAATTTCATGGATGTGAATGAAAGGTGGATGTAGGTAGTGCTAAGTAATAGGAACTA